>JAQLOM010000038.1:14011945-14023249 GCA_030068315.1 Chrysichthys thysi | reverse complement strand
TCATAATTACAGTCGTGGGGGACCCATCGGTGGTTTGCCCCGGGGCCTAGTGTGCAGTTGTTCCCCCACTTCTTGGGGTCCACATGCTTTTGGCCATATAGTGTATTTCTAAATGAAATTTGAATCAAGTCTGACTTTATCCAAATCTTTGTTTTATTCAATTCAGTGCTCAAACAGATATCACAGAGATCAAGAAGTACCTGCAGGTGAATTGGGAAAATGTATTTCTACATGTTTTTGATTTATATTTGAAAAAAGCATACTTCTACAATTGTCTATATACACCTCCACCATATCACGTAAAGAAACAGGATTAAAAGTCCGTCTGTTCTGCCATCCTTTCATCAGTTCATTTTTTTTTTTACCCATTTTTGTCTTCTGAAAAGAATACTTTTATTTGCATCAACCCCAGACATGATTTACCTCTAACTCGCATCTATTGAAATGTAGTTTTATGTTTTGATTAACCGCTTATCTTGAATCTTGGGTAAATGACTACAGAAGACATGTCTTTATTTGGCTCACTGATGCCAAATCTCTGCATAAATAAAAGTATGAGGGGACGTGCATATGATGTAGGAAATACGGGAATAGTGGGTGGGCCTTGCAGTGTGGCAGTAGCTGATTTCTTAGTTGTGTTTCAGTCACCACTCATTTTAATGTCATGACAATTTTGCGACTCATACGCAGGTCTGTTCATACGCCACTTCATGCACCCAAACATGTACATTGGTGGACGAGGACCACTGTGCCTTTACCTTCATCTAACATTGTTTGAAATCTCATTGGATAGATATATCTTCGTTGGCCGGCCATGGTGCCAAACAGTCCTGGTCATCACATGCATTCATGTGGATTTGAGCGTTTTCTTGACACTAAATGGTACGTTTCTGGGACTGGAGAAGTGACGGGGATGCAGTGAAATATGTCTGAAATGATCTTTTTGAATGAAAATCCTAAAATTGTGTTTGGAAATTCCAATAAAATAAAGCCACGATATTCACTTTGATTACATTTCTAACATACAGATGTGTGCTATGATTTAAAATCTCATTTTGAATTTGATTCACGTGTTGGAACTTCCCAGCATCGTCTTCTTCCAGACACAAAGCCCCTCTCTCTTTCCTACTTCACATGTAAGCGCATGACAACAAAGCCAGGGAGCGACTTGGATAGCTTGCCAGTTTGGCACTCTTTATATACACACACACACACACACACACACATATCCCTGTGCACACTCATGCACACACTCCAGCCGTCTAGTCTCATTGTTCAAGGTCACGGTGTAACCCGTGACGGCTAGAGGGGTGACGTTCTGACCCAACAAGCCCTTCCTTTGATAGCAGCTTGGCAGGATTCTTTGTACACCCCTGGATGTACACGCATCGATCCTAATTCTTTTTGGCAAGGGGCTTTAAGAGAAACATTGCTGGCATTTGCTAAATAATTGCTTCTGGTCTTTTGTTTGCTCGGGATGAAAGGATACAAGCAAGCTGAATTAGGCTAATACCAGTGCTTGTACTCCACGTTTTCTAGTCCTTGCTGAACAATAGACGTCTACATGGTCAATAGTGGAAGACTTCAGCAGGCCAAATCACGCTCTGCTGTCACTCCTGCAGGGACTGACGGCCTTTATTTTGCATGACAGAGGAAAAATACTTGGGTTTTGGGAACCCACGGGGGGCAAGAAGAAGTGCGCTTCGAGTGATTCATCCGCCAAAACGGCAAAGGGACCGGAACGAAAGATGGCGGATGAAGAAAAAGGCTTTTGCCCCTTTCTTTGGTCTTGCTTCGTCTTTCTGGCCCGTTTTGCTTTATGGTTTTATTTTACTCGCTGTCCTTTGTCTTCGCCTTGCACCTGTCTGAAGATTGAGTAGACGGAGTAGAGGGGGAATTTGGGGGGCAAAGGGTGGTTTACTCCCTCCCTTAAGTCCTGTTTCCTTAACCCCGTTTTCTCTCCACCCCTATGCATTTTTACACCTGTCGGTAGACATATGCCAGAGAAAGAGAGAGAGAGAGAAGTGTGACGGATGACGCCGACATGCTTTAGTTTTGGGGGAAAAGACTATAATGGGGGAAAATGGTGCATGGCAGAATGGAGGTCCTTCAGTTTCCTGCTGTGACCCCGTCTGCGCTCACACTGTACACCCAGACTAAATCCCTTCCAAACACCCAGGTTCCATCTTACAGCCTGCTGCTGCTTTGTGGTTTTCCTCTGCTCCACCTGCCTTGATAAATCTAAAGAAAAATCATGCATATAGTGAAGCGAAGAATGAAAAAAGCTTTTTTTTTTTTTTTAAATGAAAAGCCGAAAGTTTCCATTGGTGAGCATATTTCCATTTGGTCAAAAATGCTTCCTGGGAAAAGCACCTAGCCTCTTATGCATTAACAAAAGAATGGCAATTTCTACATCTTTCTCCGTTACGTTAGAGGAGAACGTTTTGTCGCGGATCCGGATTCCAGCGGCCGTGAAAAATTTTCACCCCTCCACCAACTATACAAAGTGGCAGCAGTTATCAGCATGAGTTAGCACCTTGAGGCTTTTCCAAAAGCAAGGTAAGAGATTTTTCAGGATAGTTTCAAAAAATAGTCAGGGAGAAAGTAAGGAACTGCCTGCCTCTTTCTTTGTGTTGAATTTTTCATTTTCTACTTTTGGCTCCTTTGCTCCTAGGAAGGTTGCTGGCAAAGAGCAAGAACATGAACCGTTGATTCAAAAACAGCGCTGAGTCTTGGGATATCTGCCCAGGTAGCTGATGTGTTCCTTGTGGTCTGCTCTCTGGCTCTACGTTGGTACTATAATATAATTTAGATCCCGAAAATGTGCCTAGTGAGTAGCATATTCCAGCTGCCAACATGCCTGTTTGGATTTAAATCATGGTGCTACCTGGTTGACCTTTACCTAGGTCGTCTTCCAAAGCTGGAATGAATTTTTTCTAATTGCAGCTCGGTTTAACGAGCTAATTAAACAGCGTCGCAACCCGAGGCGTCATCGTCACAGTTCAGTAAAGCCCTTAATAGGGTGACTGAGGAAAAGAGAAATAGTAGATGAGGAATTAGCTTAGCCTAGTGTAAACGCTCGTATTTGTTTAGGTTGTCGTGTGTGAGGTAGTTCCATCAGACCAGTGTTACGATGGCGGTTATCTGTGTGTGTGTGTGTGTGTGTGTGTGTGTGTGTGTGTGTGTGTGTTATGTGTGAACTACTCATGGAGCACACAGTGCAGTGTGTGTTTGTTTGTTTACAATGGGAAGTAATATCGAGTTGATAAGGCTTTCATGAGCTTTCCTGCAAATGATGTGTGTATGTGGGTTAGTGGGTTTTGCTGAACGGGATCTTTTAGAACGGTTATATTATTAAACTTTACAAATCCGATTTGGTTGCTGGGATATTAGTTACTATGGGGTTAATGTGGCAAAACTATAAATGGCCATTGAAGTGAAACCTGAGTAATAATGCGGCGTAATGCTGTAGGAAAATGATAAAGCTACATACAAGATTATAAGGAGCATTTCAGTTTAGTGTGTGTTTGTAGCACTCAGGTGTTCATCTAGACACTACTTGGCAAAGTGGAAATGTCACTCTTGTACACATTGCGTCCATTGGCCTTGGTATCCATCACTGTATATTCTTGATTTTAAAAAGTGGGGCAGAAATTCAATAGAAATTTTAAACCTGGTCTATTAGGTTATGTAAATAAACCTGGAGTGACTGTTTTAATTGCTTACCACGCACCAGAATGCGGTAAATGAATAAAATGAATATGCAAATAACAGGCCCGAACATTGAAATTCAATAGTCTTTTAGTCAGCGCACTGGCAACTTGCCTCTTTCGCTCTTGTCTCACCATATAGCATTTCAGAGAGTTTTTAATTCAGGTCCAGCAAGTAGAACTTTCTAGTAATGCCCGGCAGAAATAATAGGAAAAAATCAATATGGAGCGTTTCAAGGTGTCTGAAGGTGAGGCACTAAGACCTTTTAACTGGTTATAGGGCTCCCCCCCCCCCCCTTGGTCTTTTGTTAACATCACTGACAAGTTGCAGTAAAAAAAATTTTTCTCAGGTCCTTGACTAGTCGACCCGGGGTTGGTAAATTTTTAAATCCTTTTTTTTTCCTTCTTTTTTTTTTAAAAAATCAGCTTTTGTCCATTTGCACTTGCCAAAAGCTATCCAGTTGGTGTGGTATTTCTCATAAATTTTGCATTCATGAGTTGATAAAGGTGAAAATGCTAAACACCGAGGGAGTTGCCATGCATGTTGGGTGCACTGGGGCTTCTGGCTAATTGCTGC
Organism: Chrysichthys thysi; assembly: GCA_030068315.1. NCBI lineage: Eukaryota > Metazoa > Chordata > Actinopteri > Siluriformes > Claroteidae > Chrysichthys > Chrysichthys thysi. The sequence continues at coordinate 14,018,962 of JAQLOM010000038.1, read as the reverse complement.
TTTGAGATAAAAGGTTTATTTGTCAGGGCTCACCTTGCCTCAGGCAGTTCAGAAGAGTCAGAAACTCTCACCTAGTCGCGCTTTCAGCCTGAGCCCTTGGCTTATTCTCATTAACATTCGTCACTTTGTGTCGCACCGTTGCTTGTGAAAATACCCTTCATTTTGTAGTTATTTATCTGTGTGTGTCGCTAATATGTCGAGCAGTCAGGTGTACATATATTTGAAGGGTTAGACAGACGCACACTTTGTTGATTATGTAGGCAAAGTGAACTGTTCCCCCAGCCAGCACGGCGCTAGTGAAGTATAGAGGTAGAAGATTATATAAGAGGACCTAAATTTATAAATAAATAAATAGATAGATAGATAGATAGCATGAATAGGTAATGAGGTGGTTGTTACACCACACCTGTTTTATGATAATGATAATAATGGATAATTGTACAGATACTAATGCGGATAATATCCAATTTATTACCCTCGGCGTCGTGCAAAGCTAGACTCAGAGTAGAAAATCTGTCCAGGCGAGTACTCCTAAACACGCCGAGTGCGTTTCATCCATCCAGACCGACCTGAATGGATGAAACGCGCAGGTTTTTCTGGTAGATCGATTTGCTTAACAGTGTACCAGAGAACGCAACCAGAGAATTATTTATCTTTAAGCTCTCATGAATAATAGAAATCTTCATCTATGTGGAACAGATGGTAAAATGTGAAAACACCGATACAGAGAAAGCCCAAAAAAACAGACTGAAGTATTTTATTCCAGGTCTTTTTAGAACTGTAAGGTAATAAATTCTTTTTAATCTTTTATAAAGGCATGGGTATTATGGGTACTTCTACATACTTAAACAGTCCTCATCACTGTTTGTCTGGAATAGTCACAATGAGCATGTTACTGTCTTTATTGCGGATGGTTTCAGCTTGCTGAGAAAATCCCAGTTAAATTTATACTAGGTGCAAAAATTCTGCATGGGTGCCATTAGTATTGCACAGTCATTGCAACAAATATAAAACAATTTCATGCAGCGGTGGGAGCTTATTTGATGGTTTATATGGACGGTAGGAAGCTGGAGTAAAGTAGGGTGGTGTGACGGGGGTGGGGGACGGGGTGTACCATCGGAATAAAATCCTTTGTGCTCGTGTTACATACCATACCAACTATTCAGCTTTTGAAAAAGTGTCCGATTTAGACCTTTACAGTCACAAAACAATGTTTTCTCCAGTAAAGTCATTAATTTCTCAGTGCTATTTTCGTCCAGGCTTTGTTGTGAAAATGATTCACGCCGCAGAAGGAGCCATTGTTGTGAGCGGAGCCATCCTTATGCTCTAATGATATTCTTCCCACTTTGGCATTCGGTGCAGCCAAACGCCTGACTTAACGAACCGGTTTTACTCAACCAGCCTTGAAAATGATGGACCGAGCTTTCCTTGAACGGCCAGCACTTTTTATTTTTATTCTTATTCTTCTTATTTTTTTTTAGTAGTTAAGAAGTGCAGCCCAAGCTAGTTATATGGCCGAGGCAGTGAAGCACTAATAGCGAAAGCAGAACGCTTCTATGATGTATGTTTTTATTTTTACACCAGCGGCAAGTCTGAAATGTCGCAGGAGTGTATTTTGTATGTTCTCCTGCCATGACATTTACAGCAAGGAGCAAAAGTAGATCTGAAGCGTGAAATTGTGCGTCGCGTCCGCTGGACCGCTGCTGCACCACCTGCCTTGTGCATTCGGTTTAAAAAAGTGACACTAATGTTAAAGCAAAACAAATGTTCCCCTTCGCTGCACGCCGGAAGGATGATGTAAGTATTGTGTAGTTTGTGCTACTGGTCTTTGACGTAGTGGTTCCTGCGATATGGTGGGAGCTGCTCCAGGATCGCTTTCATGCTTTCGTTCTCCCAAAAACAAACAAAAAAAGATCGCTGTAAAACTTTAAACTCTGCATATTCGGTGTTTTTTAGGATTTGCACCAGGACGCTACCCATAAGCCATAGATGACATGGCGTAATGTTGAATTCGCTTTGATAACGTTGGTAGCTGGGTTAAAACTCGCTCATCGCACACGTTCGTGCAGTTTTGTAGGTCGATGGCTGATCCGAGACGGCCAGAGCGCCTCTTTATAAATGCGCTTCGTTATACAAACGTTTCATTTTTCACTTTTATGCAGTCTACCCTTTCTCTTTTATGTGCACGCCAAGTTCTTTATTTTGCAAGCGCTACCTCGGCAGCCTCTCGCAGTTCTATAAATTGTTATTTTTCCCGTAATAAAGCTACAGGACGGGACGGCCGTCGGTGCCAGCGAGTGAAGTCACTCCCCACAAGTCATTTCGTCCAATCTCGTCTGGAGCGTTTTATGCAACCCCATATTTTTCAGCAAACGAATTTTCATTTCCACCGCTCTCATCTGCATATCCTCGGCCACTAATATCATCCTGGTGTGGAGGAAGCGCGGCGGTGTTTAGCGCTGTATTTACGAGGCCCGACACGACACAGCATATCCGTTCTCGCTTATCAGAAGTAATGTGGGAGACAGAAGGGAGCAGGTTTGTGTCAGCAAATCTGGGGCATTTTAATGCGGTTTTATTCAGCACTTCTCTGAATGGTTCTCGGGAGTGAAGTGGCTTTAAGAAGAATAAATTATTCATTTTGGCAACAGGATTGTTAAAGTGTGTGTGTGTGTGTGTGTGTGTGTGTATGGAAATCCCTTCTTGATCTTCCGTTTCATCCCAGGGGTCGTATTTCCAATCCAAATAATTTTCAGACAATCTTTTTGCCTTTTATTGTTTGAAAGTTTTGTCTAATTTTCACTCTCCTCCTTATTCGATCAGTTTATATTATTAGTTGCTTTAAACTCTCAAGGTGCAAGACGTGCTATTGCACCCGGGAAATATTTCTTCCTACAGTAGTATGGCGATGTCAGCTCTTTCCATGTTTCACCTTCCTCACTCTCTGTTGGGTTTTCACAAAAGCGATGGTCTGTGAACCAAATCGAGGCAGAGGAAACGCAATCACAAATCTCTCTAAAGCATCGCTCAGGCCCTTCTGTGGGCTTTTTTTTTTCTTTTTTTCTTTTGTATAATGGTTTTTTTTTTTTTTTCTCACTTCTGGAAATTATGTAGAGTCTTCTGCAGTAGACACTGGGGTTTGAGTGTAACTCAGTTATAGGCTTGTTTTCACCAGAACATGCTGAACAACTCCTGCTGGAGAGCCTTAGCTTTTTCTTTTTGTTTTGTTTTGTGTTTATTTTTCGCTCTGAATCGTGGATGCGCTTTGTGCTTAATTGGCGGTTTTGTTCCCTGTCCTTCAGCCTGTTCTCTACTTCTCTCAATCTAAAGTTTTGAACATGCTTCATCGTGCTCACGTTTTATTAACCGAGATGCTGGAAAGATGTCTTTTTTTATTATTTATTTATGTATTTGTTTGTTTGTTTGTTTATTTATTTATTTAAAGCCAAAATTTAACCTAGCTTTCTGAAAGCACTAGCCAAATTCATTGAAGTGTTTTGACACATTATGGTTCAGAATCGTTTTTGTCACCGTCACCTCGTCCCTGTCTCAGAGACGATTGGGGTTTTTTTGTCCTCCACATACACTGTTTTTGTTTTTGTTTTGTTTTTGTTTCTTTTGCCAAGCTGTTGGCACCCAGGTAGGCCAGATAAACCTGGCATGGGAATGAATGATTTCTCAGATTCAAGACGAGTACAGATTCTTCAGTAGCACACCATTGTCTTGAGTCATTTTACTCCAACGAGGGCTTTTAAATGACACCAGTTGGTCCTCTCTGCTACTCTGGCTCTTCTCGTTGGCCCCCGAGAAATTGATTTTTCCGCAACTGGGCTGCTTCTGTAATTTCCTAAGCGCACTATCTGTGTAGAGCTCTTTCTCTGGTGGAGTTTTGTTCTGTCGGCGCCATTGTTGCGCTTCTGCTCGTCGTTTCCGAGTTCCCAGCACGCCGCTAACGTGACCTACTTTCCCTGCCTCCGTCGTAAAATGTACCAGTTTCTCAAACATATGCGCACGCGGTAAAGATTAACCTCCTCGGAGTGGTGCTCCTGCTACAGCACATGCCTGAGATCAGCCAGGTTAAGCCAGGCTGATTTTGTTTTTAAGGTCATGCACCTCACATATGCCGAGCTCCCGCGAACGACCTCAGAACGCCATCTCTCAGCTTTAGTGCTGGGAAATTGAGATGTTGAGGAAATTTAGATTTTACGATTCGCCATAAACCGGTCCGCCTCCTACGGCGAGACGCTGGTCATGCCCTGTGAAAACGAGCCTCTGTGGGGATGACTCTCTTATAGAAGGATAAAGATTTTCGCTCAGTCAATCGAGTAGCTCTCTATGGAGCCAATCTTACTGCCGCTTGGCTCAGCACTCATAAGACCGCCAAGTTTCTGCTCTGAGACTGAGCTTCATTAAGAGAGGAGCTTAACGGTACCTCGGTGGAGCTCGAGTCCTTGTGCCGTCTCTCCATCTCTGTTTTACCTGGGAGGTGCGGCCGAGAGCGATAATGGCGGCGTGGGCTCCTCCTTCAAGGAAACCTTCGGCCCAATTTGTGTTTAAAAAAAAAAAAAAAATGAACACCGGCCCTCCGCGACGTATTCTGAAGCAGCCACACCTCGTTTTTTTTTTTTTTTTAACCGTCACAGTTACAAAGGATACTCAGAGCCTCGACGTATATTGATTTGACACCCCCCCCCACCCACCCACCACCACCTCTCTCTTGCCTCGTTTTTCTTTTTATGTGTGACCATATGCAGGACTCTGCATTTTACTGATGACCTATTAATGACCATCATTAAAATTCACCAAAGTGGCAGGGGGAGCATCAGAGATGTAAATAATTCTCCTAGCTTTATTCCCCCAGTTGCAGCATTATATGGTTTGCACATCATCTCTAATAATTTATTCCCCTAGAAGCTCAAAGCTTTTTTTTTCTTCAGTGAGCAGTAAATTGGTCGACAATGCAGTTCCATAAAAAGTAATACATAAAAAAAAAAAAAACAGCGGAGAAACATGCATACACTTTTATTATGCATACATTTGAATTATGAATGTAGAATTCAGACGCACCCCCAAGCCAACAAGGTCTCTTTCACAGGTGGAACTCTGTGAGGACAGAAACATGCTGCGTGTTCGAACCTTACGTTCACAGGGAGTCAATTACTAACTAGTCTTACATGCTTATATATAAACAATCTAAGGTCATTTAATTAACCGACAAGGCTAACCAAATATCACCTTCATGGCTAGTCAACGTCCGTCTCACTGGACTTTTAAAGATGGGCACTCTACACCGAGGGCCGGGCGGAATATCCCTGTGACGCTCAGAAAAGCCGCATATGATTGCGAAGCTAATGAGGCAGCTCCCTTAAGTGATTAATTAAACCCGTTCATGCCGTAAGCCGAAATTCCAAGTGGCTCATTAACGGCCGCGTATATCCTTCTAGTAAAGTCTGTCCACGCCGCTTCATCTTGGCAACACATTTGCATTAAAAAAAAAAAATAAAATAAATAAAAAAAACGCCTTCAGATCACCATATATGGTAAACAAGTTATCTTTAACCCTTTCAGTGCAGGAGTCGACTAAAGTCGACATGTAGGGGTCTGGTGCTATGGCCATGCATACACATCGACAAAATTAAATTGTTCAGTTGTACTCGATAGGCAGCGACACTCGAGGTAATCTTTAGTAATATACTGTTACTGTGTGTCAGAGTACCATCTGGAGCACGTTGTTGACAAGCTATACTACGATATACAGTAAAAATGCAGCGGAAAGGAAAGTGTAGCAACGAGGAGGTTCTGAAATTAGTGCTGGATGAGACATCTGACCTGTCTGACGATGATTTTGACGATGCGGAGATGGATAGCGAGAGTGAAACTGAAACTGCAAGGGCTTCTAGCGATCTTGAACCTGACCCTGCAGGGCCGTCTACAAGGGGAAAAACTCGTCAAGCTTCCACTCGTTCTGCCGCTTCATGTAAAGATAACACCACCTCAACAGTTTCTACTGGGGCAAAGTCAAAGCGACGGCCTGAATTTACACACAGAATATTCAGCACTCGGGGCAAAATTACATTTTTTTTTCATTGCTGAAAGGGTTAAAGCCCAGTAGGCCGGCTCGAGGTGCAGGAGCATGTCAGAACATCTAAGATGATGAACTTCACTGACAATGAAGTAAAGCTCTTGTTACATGAAGTAGAGCATATCCAAAGTGTTTTATTTGTATGGTTGGGAACTGAACCAAATACAAAATGAGAAGAACATGAGTACACTGAAAAAAAAAATGGCATTTTGGTTCTGCTGATCAATTCTGTAAGAAGTCTTTAATGAACAAACGGAGCTTGCCAAGCAAACAAAGGTGACATATCTGTAAGCTATCCAAAGGTATATGAGACAGGAACAGGAAAAAAAGGTGTCTCACTTACCGTGACTAGCTCACCGCGGCTCCAAGTTGATTTTAACATAAAAGTCCCTGTGGCTCTCTCGCCATAGCGCCAGTGGGATTTCAAAATAAAGGTATGTTAGAAAGTTTTTAAATCTAAATACGATAGAGTATTTAAGTTAAAACATTTTTTTACAGCTCTATATGTTCACATTTCTGCATTCCTCCATTCATATTTTCATCTTCATTTTTATATTCCTTCATTTTTAGGTTGAAAAAAAATTCTTTTCAACACAATAATGCAGTCAACATGTTTTTAATTAAAGTTTTGTTACATAAATATTTGACTACTACAGTGGTATCTCAGTACTTGAACTCATTAGAACTCGAATTTTTTAAGTCGAACCAATCAGTTTGGAAAAAAAAAAGACATCTCAGAAGTTGAACCGTGAACGTCGATTTCAGCTCCAGGCAGTAGGACATGAGACGGCAGGCAAACTCGTAGTTGAAGAACAGGCAGGGTAACCGAACTGCGTACAACACCACGAAGGGACAGATTATAATCATAAACCGAATAACAAGAGAGAAGGTCAGAACCGGAAGAGAATACAGACGCCCGCACCTGGAGCGAATCC
>JAQLOM010000038.1:13891110-13902922 GCA_030068315.1 Chrysichthys thysi | reverse complement strand
TTTTTACAACATTATTGTTGAAATACACAGTCCTGAAAAAGGGGCGTTTCTTTTTTTGCTGAGTATATATATATAATTCTGATGTAAACTGGCATGCAGCATGAGACAACAAATAATAGTTGATCATATTTACTTTAGTTCTGGATTATTTTACTGAAAGAACTGAAACCGAATGGACACATTATCAGAATCCACTGTGTAGCGAGGAAGCAGTGCTTCTGCGAGGCACATTGACATCCTTTAAATGGCATTTATGACAATTTCATTCCCTGGTGCTTTTCTTCAGGACGGTTTTCTTTTAACAATGATGGAGAATGTGCTTTTAAAAACACCAATAAACACAGGCAATGAAAATTCAAGGTAATGTTTTTAAAAAAACATAATTCATTTTTATTTATTTTTATTTTATTTTATTTATTTATTTTTTGCCGACCCAGCGTAGTGTATGAATTCTGGCTTCATCAGTCTAGTTAAGAGATTATAAATATTAATAATATATTATATAATAATAAGGCCTAATATAACCCACCACAAGCCTGATGTTAATGAACATGATCTTTGTTTGTCCTAAAAGCATCATGCGTCCGCATGCATCGAAGGAAATTCTCAAAATAGTTGCTTTCTCTGGCACGCTTACTAAAAAAAAATAAATCATCAATTAAAAGCAAAAATACCCCAAACGACCAAAAATTAATGTTTGTCCTGGTTGTATCTGTGTTTACATTCGTTGAGAAGACATTGTCTGTTTACGCGTGTGCAATATTATGAGGGCAGTACGCCTCATTATACTGTACGTGGTAAACATTAGAGCATGTCTAAGTGGATTAAAGAGCGTTAGGAGGCTAAGCCGTTAGGAAATTTTGTTCTTTTGGCTGTTTATTAATGTTTGTTCACTGCAGCTGTGTGGTGTTTGACTCTCCTCCTGTGTGTCCTTGGACGCTTCTTTCGAATCCTGGCTTCTAGATTTATTATTCTTAATAGGTAGAGATAAAAATGATGAGGGTTTTCCAAGGTCAAACCAAACTCTTTTTGGAAGATGCAGTGCATCGTAGATGGAAGACGGGGTGATGTTTCGGCTCACGTGATTCTGGAGCTGATTGTTCCTCAGTAGAGCATGGGCAAAGCGAGACTGGGATGAATGTGAACGTGTAGGCGGTAGAAGAAGGCGTGTGTCGGGTCAAGTCAAGTCGAATTTTCTTAATCCTTCTACATACACGAATGCGGTGGGAAAACACTGGAGCAAGTCAGTGGGGTTTTGTGAAGAATGGGCCCATTCTGCTGGCTCCACAGCTATTCTGGCAAACCGTTTAATCCCACGCTATTTTAGCTGGAGCTCGCGTACTTGCTTTCTCTTTTTGGTTTTGCACTTTTTTCTTTCCTATAAGGCGCTTTATTTAACTCAAAGCTGGGACCAACTAAAAAATATATTTGCTGTACTGGCTTGCCAGGAGCAACATTTGATCTCCTGCAAGAATCACAATTTTTTCATGTTCAGAGGAGAAGCTTTGAAAATGAAACAGCATGCATTATTGTTATAATGCAAGAGATTTAGGCGGGAATTTTGTCAGGAAAAGTAACAGAAGTCGTGCCAGCTTTCAGCCTCAGATTCCTCACCTACAGTCGATGGGGCTTGCGATCTCGTGTGGTCACAAGCTTCGTAATCCAGGTTACAATTGCATTTTTTTCTGACTTCTAAACACCAAATTTCACGTAAAAGGAAACAAACCCACGGTGACAATTAGCTTTTGGGGCAAGACACTCACAGGATTGAAGAAGTTCCCAACATCTCATCATCAAAAGAGTTTTATTTGAAACATTTAGTGGTGAGTAAATGCCGTTGGCTGTTTGCAGTGTCAGTCAAATGGCCTGTGAAAATAGGCTTTAAAATAAAGTACCAGTGTCTTTAGTGAAAGCTAGATGTGTGTATCCCTAAGAGGTGCTGTAGCTTGGGAAACTAATTCATTGTGTTGCTTTGTTTTTATTTTCTTCCTTAAAATTGCTCTTTGGTAACAGTGTTGAAGTTATTTGTCTGTTTCTTCTCCCCACGTCTACAGACAAGTGACAGGTTTTATGGAAAAGAAAAACAACAACGTGCCTTAGTGTCGTTACAAGTGTTGGGCCATTGTGAGCCCCAGGAACACCTTCAGCGTGCCTTGGTATCAATTCTGCAAGTTCCTGGAACTGTACTGGAGGAATAAACACTGTTCTTCCAAAAGATATTCAGATAGTGTTTTGAGGATGGTGGTGGGAGAGGGCTGTCTATGATATCAGCTGTTCAGTTGAGGGGAGTCTGACCTTGCATTGCATCATGATTAGAGAATCCTTTCATATTTGTGTAGTAACTATGGTTAGAAACTAATTTAAGAAAATAGCTATTACAAATATTGTTGTTGTTGTTGTTGTTAATATACATGCTGCTGCATTTTGAAAGCACGTGAGCGCAGCAAAACCTTTGCAGATTCACAGTTAATGAAAACCCATCTCAGAGTATTTTCATCTTCCAGGCGCCACATGTGGAAGTTCTGAACGCAATGTGACCGATATTTTCCTTCCATCGTGGCCACTTACAAGACGGCCGAGGCCGCGTCTGGCCCATTACAACAGAATAACCATACGAAACAGGATGGATTGGTTGAAGGAATTGAAAACTATAACTACTAAAGCTTATCATCATCAAAATATCATCAGTTTCACGTTGAATATATGTAAATATATCTGTGGCCTAGGATGTCATAGCATTGTTGCCATTTGTTTTTCAAACCTACCACATTGGAATATCAGTGGCATTAAAAATGCCATTAAAATACAGAGGCACCTCAGTACTCGAACTTAATCTGTTCCGAGCGCGGGTTTGAATCCTAAAACGTTCGAGTTCTGATTGAATTTTCCCTGTAGGAAATAATGGAAAACCAATTAATTCGTTCCCGGCTCCAAAAAATTACAGCTAAATATGTTTTGGGTTTTTTTTTTTTGAGCATTTAAACCCAAAATGAACAGGATAACACAAGAAGAGCACATACTAAACACATCTAAGCACATTTATCAAATCAGTCATTTGTAAAGTAAGAAAATAAATGTATCCAAACAATGTGTATGTTGCTGATCCGCCCACGCGGAGCGCACACCCACTTTGTTTACTCCCAGCAGCGGCTCTGCAGGCGCATGTGCGAGGATTCGCTCCAGGTGCAGGTGTCTGTATTGTCTTCCGGTTCTAACCTTCTCACTTGTTATTCGGTTTATGATTATAGTCTGTTCCTTTGTGGTGTTGTACGCAGTTCGGTTACCCTGCCTGTACTTCAACTACGAGTTTGCCTGCCGTCTCATGTCCTTCTGCCTGGAATCTAAATAAAGCCTGAAAGGGATTTTACGTCTGACTGCAGCCTGCGTTTGTGTCACCTCACCTCACCGCTCTGACAGGGTAAAGTTAAAAAAAACAAAACAAACAATGACACCTTTTTCATAAACCCAGACACAGCACTACTACCTTGAGTCATACTATGCCACGCGGTCTATTGTTTATTTTTATTATTACTCTGTATCCGTAACTTTTTGGTGAGCAATGGCTACCAAAATGATATAAAGTCCAGTGTATTATCTGATAATATTAATTTAAAAAAAAAGCACTATCACCAACAAACGATACTATCACAGCGAATGCGAGGCTGAGACTGAAGCGTTACCCTTTGTTTCCGCTGAGAGACAGCTTGAGTGCCGCGTGACTCATTTCCCCGCGTACAAGTTTATCTTAGGTCGGCGTTCACGGTTCAACTTCTGAGATTCAGATCGAGTTCTAGGTCATTTTTTTGCGATCTGATTCATTCGACTTTTAAGAAATTCGAGTTCTAGTGAGTTCGAGTACTGAGGTACCGCTGTACATTCTTTTAAGAGGATTAAGGAAGCATCATCACTTGCCATCTCTTCCGTAATATCGCTGACACCATTCTGCACTGACATTCTTAGTCACCTTAAGAACAGTTTTTTTTTTTCTCAGACTAGTGCACCAGCATCATGGTCACTGATTGTGCGCTCCTGACCGCAAAATTCCTACCTGTTTACTGTCTTTCCCATAGACTTTAATGCAGATGTCACATTAGTCATTAAAGCACTGTCTAGTTTAACAGCCTTTGTGACTAACGCCCCTGCAATCTGTGTCCCCTGTCTGGAACGTGTTATGCTTTTCCACTCTTTTGTTTTTGTCCTCTGTCTTTATCGTGCAGTTGGTTCTGCTCCGTCGATGTGTGTACTGTACACGGTAATGTACACGCAGATGTATGTAAGCATTTGCAGATATTTAGGCTATGGGCTTTCTTTGAGAAATCAAACTTCCTGTTCTTACTTTTCCCAGCTTCAGCACTAGTGTAGGTAGTGGAGGCCTTGTGCTTTTGCATTGCCTGTATGTTAGTTAGTCTGTTTGTTGTGCTAAAGACTCTGTTTAACACAATATCTCAAGAATCTTCAGATTGGTTGAATGTGATTAGATTGTTGATCCCAAGAGGGTCAAGGTCACACCAAGATCAGATGTTACCAACACAAAGGGTAACTTGTTTGTTACCGAGGCATCCCCGTCACCGCCCTTGGTGGCGAGTTGAAGATGTCTCCTAGTGGAAGCTCTTTAAATGGGAAGAGAAGTCTCGATATGGATATTTCTTTCTCTGAATACGGACTTTGATTCTCTGAATGCAACATGGTTCCATCCCTTCTTCACTAACAGCCTCTCAAAGTATCCAAAGCTATCCTGTAACAAACGGAGGTGATTTGCACATCATCTGGTAAACCACTCCATATCTTCGAAGCCTCAGGCTAGTGGAAGTGGAGCTGATGGAAAAAACTGCTTTTTCTGCCAAGTGTCAATATATGATCTGTGACATTTGGTGGTTGATAAGTTGTGGAGCAGACCTCATCCTCAGGGGGAGAACGCTTTCTTTTCACAGGGCTCTGAGGAACTGCATGGATAATGCTTTCTTCTCAGGGTAAGATCCGTCTCTGAACACTGTCACTGCCAGAACTCACCTGTTTCCTGCTGGAGAGTTCTCCCTGACCCTGAACCACATGCCTGAGAGTACACCCTGCCATATGGAAAGTGAATAACTAATTAAGGGTATAGCTACTGTTTGCCTTATTGTCCCATGTGTTCTTCTGGAGAGCTTTAATCTGTGCTCTGACACGTCTCAAAATCAGATGCCGTGCCATTTGCGGGAGATAAATTCACCTATAGGGAACGCAGGGTTGATGTCACACTGCATTCCACACAGCTTAACGCTCTCAAATCCTTAAGTAAATTAAGTTAGAGCAAAGAAACGGAAAAGACGTCCATACTAGTCCAAAGTGAACTGGAAATGACTTAAGGAAGTTATCGGGGCAACTGTTATACGAGCAAACGTGTTTACATGTGTTTACTCTTTATCAAAAAACAACCCAGAATAATTTTCTTTTTGTTTCATTTTATAAATGCACTTTGTGTGGGATTGGCATACGCCTACTCGCGTGGTTTTATTTTCAGCTCAAACTGCATTGCACTGCCTTTTAATTACCCCCGAGTACAGCAAGGCAGAGCCAATATACTGGACCTTGTAGGACTGTAGTTGGTGCATCATCAGTATTTATGTGCAGAGATCGCGTGCAATGTTTGCTGTCTCTGATTAGCCTTTTTTTTTTGTTGTCGCACCGGATGATTTGTCTGCTTTTTTTTGTTCCGTTTACATCCAGTGTTTAAGTAGTAAATCGGCATTTTGAGCTTTAAAAGACATTTATTAGCATAATTTTTTTTAATTGTTGTTTTTTTTTTTTTTTTATCATTTGTAAGTTCTACTTTAAGAGGAACACATGGTCATTCGTGGAATTATCCAATCTGCCAATCGTGTGCCAGCAGTGCACTTCATATAATCATGCAGTTACAGATCAAGAGCTTTCAGACATCAGAATGAAGAAGGGGGAAAAATGTGATCTCGGTGTCTTTGAATGTGGCATGATTGTTGGTGCCAGATTTTCATACACAATACTCGCTAGAGTTTACAAAGCATGGTGCAAAAAACAAAAAAGAAAAACCCCCACCCAAACAAAGTCAATAAAATGTGAGTAGATGCTAACTCAAATAACCGTACTTTATCATCAGAAACAAGCCTCAAAAGAACTCACTATACATCAACCCTTGAGCTAGATGCTCTGCAACAGCAGAGGACCTCATCAGGTTCCAGGAGGCTGCAGGAGACAGTGGGAAGATCACGAAAGCGGGCCTTGTATTTGTCCGCGTCCAGGTCTGGTGAGCCTTTGCCTACTGTAGCTTGAAATTCCTTTTCTTGGGGTAGGGTCTCATTTTGCTCTCAGAACAACCTCAGTTCTTCTTGGTGTGTACTCCCCAAGGTGTTGGACACATTCCTTTGAGAATTATCCTTCATGTTGATGAGATTTCATCACACTATTGCAGCAGATTTGCCCTGTTGGAGTGCTCTGTTGGAGTACGGTTTTGGCACTTTACAAGAATGCCCCCTGGTCAGCTCTCTCTAGAGCTATATCAGGGACGTCCCGCTGCACGGAAACCTTAAGCCCCGCAGGAGCAATTATGTCTTACCAATTGGCTTGGGAACGCCTGGGGATGTCTCAGGAGGAGCTGGGATCTGTGGCTGGGGATAGAGATAAAGTCTAGACTTTTACAGGAGAATGAATAAACATGGGAATGAACTAATGAATCGTATAGTTATAGTTAACCAACTGCGGAAGGATTCTCTCAGTAAATTGCATGCTAAAAAAGGAGATTAGTAAGAGGTGAAAAGACCGCAACACTCTCTCCGGCTGAAATGAACATATTAATGCCACCCGCAGCCACCCGGAGTGGAAATCATCTGTACCCCAGAGACGAGCCAGAAACCCCCATTCTCTGGTTATGAGAGGCCGCTTTGGCAAGGGGAGGCAAGTGGCCCGGTACAGATATGAAAACCGAGTAGGCAAACCTTACCCTTCCTGTTCTAAAAGGAAAAAAAAAACAATACCTACTGGATTAATTGGAATGTGCTTCCATTAGTATGCGGCAAATGGCAAAAGGTCTTAAAATCTTCTGGTGCGGATGATGGTTTTACAAGCACTTTTAAATGTCAGGCTTGGATATGATGGTGGCATTTGCTGAGAGTAAGATCTTTTAACTGTGAATCAAAGTTTGCTATGAGGCAATCCAATAATCCTATTTAAAGCCTTTAATAAGGATAATTAGCCATGCTGATGCCTGTAGTGTCGTAATTGGGATAAGTCTAAATGACAGGCTATACAGCTTGGGAACGTGCTGTGTCAAACTGCGTTTTATCTCACAGCCTCGTACGAGAAATGAAATAAATCAAGACGGATAACAGTGAGGAACATCTTATGGGTGCCCCCTTCTAGTAAAAGCTTTTATGTGGCAGCGCTCGAGCAGTGTGAATGTTGCATGCCTCAGGCCTTTGATGTCGACCATTTTCCCTTGTCATTTATCATTGCGTTTTACCGTTTCATCGTTAACGCTGAGTTCGGCTGTTATTTAGCGTGTGGGAAAGCATTCCTTTCTGGGAAGCAAGACGGTCAGACTCATAAATATGGAGTGCTTCACTGATTTATGCAAAAGCATATGGTGAGAAGGAAAGAGCGAGCAATATAATAAAAGCAAATATGTGTGTACTGGGCTGTGGTTTGGTGTACGCTTGGCGTGAAACTGTTACAGCTGAGAGGCAGGGCAAGACAGGACCGGAGGACTGAGGGGGAGATGGGATCATCTGGAATCTATGAACTGTGGCTTATTAAAGCCTGTGACCATCCAATGCAGTTTATGAAGTAAAACCTGCTCACAAATGTATCCTTACGTTGCCTGCATGGCATATTTTAATGTTCATGAGTTCTGCTTGGTAGCGTTTGGAATTTCCCTACATACTTAATAAGCTTGAAAACCGTGCATTATGATTGGAGGGAAAGCCAAAGCGTTCATCGTGATAAACATCTACATTTCTCACATTACTGTCTCACGTCTGTGCGTTATTTAAAATCCATGGATCCATAAATGAAAAAAAAAATTTTTTTAACCTGATTTATACGAGGTCAGCCAACCAACTACAGACACCATCGAATGACTGACGAACTGCTGGATGTTAAAATAACAGCACTTGGATTCTTCCTTCATTAACTTAGGGAAAGCAGCTGTACACACAAGATGAGTTTCGAAAGATGAAACTAGGAACGCTTGATATCATTCTCGAACCTCCAGTTGCTAGGATCTCGAGGATTCTTTTTTTCCCCCACCCAGCAGGGGGGAGCTTCTGACTTGATTTGAAATGATCCGATCAGTCCGTGACCAAAATGAAAACACCTTTATGTAAATTTTGGGAAAGATTCCAAGCACAATACCTGTAAACCATGCGCAGTGTTTTCCTTACGTGAAACTGAATTCCTGTTAAATAGCCTTTTGAATAATTTAGTTAGCCATTGAACTATGGAATACAAACTGCGTTGCTGAATTTCCCGTGAAGAACCTTAAAGCTTTATCATACAGTAGACGGTTTCTAACACGATCGTATGCAGTGTTGCAACAGTATACGATCCCTGGGTAACTGAAGAGGTTTACAAAGCCGTGGATGGAAAAAGGTTATTTGTCAGCGTCAGTGTCTTGTGTTACTCCTCCCTGGGATAGAGCAGCTGACTCATTTGTGTTTTAACCTCAAACACTCTCGGAGCCCACCCTTATCATTAAATTTGTTGACCAGTCACAGTGAGAGAAACTCCATCATTTTAGCGTTGCTCTTTTGAAGTGTTTGCAGCCTGCCTGGTCAATGATAAGCCTTAGAATGAAGCTGATTTGGGACGTATTTAATCTGTTCACTTTGCTGTCTAGATAATAGGATTTTTCTTTTTAATTTCAATAAGAGATGGCATCTCAGTAAGAGGGAAGAGAGTAATCTGTACCTTGAAGTGGGATAAAGCATTTATATATTTATTTTCTTTTCCTCTTTAGCCCTTTTCCCCGCGTTTGGAAGTGGATAAAATCTCATTGCTCTTGCTTGGCACGGGATCAAACAGGGTTTCTTTTTTTCCCCGAAATTCATTTGGGATTCCGGCTATTGGCTTTTTCAAACCGCTCAGGCCAGGAGACATCTGTTTTACTGAATTCCTAATGGCTGTATGTCACCACTGTCAGAGGAGCTGCTGGGAAACTTGTCTCGTGCTGTAACCTTTGCCTACAAGATGCCTGTTTTTAGTGGGGTGCTTCAAAAAAAAAAAAAAAAGGTTCACCTCAAGTTTGTGCCAGGGCGTCCTCATGTTTCCGCAAACTGGAGCAGGATCTACGATTGCCGTGTATTTGCTCATATCTCATATCAGAATAGTTTTCCTGCCCCTGCTGTTGGAACGAATCCTGCAGCATGACGCTACCACCACCATGCTTCATTCTGGGGATGGTATTCTCATGGTGATGTTCAGGTTTGTTTTGTTTTCTACATGTTTGCTAAATTTCCAGGATGGCATTTCATGTTCTTTATTTTGCGTGTCATTAATGTCTTTCTCTTAGTAAAGTTAAGCTTTGTGTCATGTCCATTATGGAATAACTGTGACTCTGCCTAGGGAAGGCCTTTTGGTTACTTCTAAGTTGAAGGCGCGAATATGTCGGTAAATTTGGTGGACGGACTCCGCAAGGCAGACACATGGACGTGTTCATTCCAATTTCTTTATAATGTATGCAGTACTGCTTCAAAGGATGTTCAAATCTTCGCATATTTTACAACTATCCGCTGATTGATTCTTGTCTAGAGCCTTGTCTCGGACTTGTTTTGATAGATCCTTGGTGACTTGCAGAATCAGGTGCTTTAATTGCACACTGACAGACTCCATTCAACAAATTACATAGCTTATGATGGCAGGTGTTTGCACAGGAACTGATTTAGGTGCTGCATGTTTTACAAATTTTCTTTCATGTCAATATGATGGGCATTAAATTTTTTTGGGGGGGTTAATTGTTAATAATTAATTGCTTTTTTATTGTTTGTGTGGAGATACACGACATTATCCCAAGACTGAAAAAATGTGGAATATATCTGTTATTTTAAAGCAGATATGTTACAAAGGTGCAAAGAGTTGCATTTTTGTAGTTTGTGCAGTAAACTCTTTAACATGCAAGACTTATATTAGTAGGTTTGTAAACAAAACGGGAAAACGCACTTGATTTGATGTTCAAAGCTTAAGTGGTAAGGTGCAGCTCTTTCAAGTGAAATATCCTTTAAGGCTTTTCGAGCTGAAGCACAACTTTGCTAGGTTTTTCTCGTCCGGATAATCAGAAATTCTTCACCAAAAAAAAAAAAAGGAGAAAACGTTTAAATGACCCTTCTTACTCAGTAATTCACTCACATTGTGTACTGATTGGTTGCCTCTGCCAAAAATGAGCCTGTCACGTTTTGTGCCAGTTTATCAGCTACAGCAGCTTTTCCTCACTGTTGAAACAGCAAAGGTAATGAATGCTAATCTGACTTTCTGAGCTGGTAGTGAGGAAGAAAAATTATATTAATTTGCATTGTGAGAGACATCTGAGGCATATTTTCTGTAATTAAAGCTGGGCCGCATAATTGAAATACCTGCAATTTGTCATGGTATCGGGAAATTACATGCCATGATGTGAGCCGTTTCTTCGTTCGGCAGAATTTGTTGTTATAGACTTTTCCTCCCTTCTGCCACCTCTTCGTATCCATTAGTTTAATGAATGCTATCCAATTTAGTCTCTGCCACGAACATGGCAGTAATGTTGTTCTTTGCACTCTGCGGAACATGCTGCGCTCTCATTAAAATAAATGGTGGTAATCAAAGTGTGTGACAATTAACGGATCGCGTAGTTTTCTTCTCCGGTCATCTCACATTTAGCTGGTGATATGTTCTCCAGGGGTGCCGTAATGGTCTCCAGACTCCAGGCCTGATGGACCCCGGGGGATACGCTCCCACCACATTAAACTGTAAACAATTCCAAGGCCATCTCGCATGAGATGCTGGGGTGGCGAGTTTAAGCTTTACATAAATACTGGTGAAGTCAATCAAGTGCGTGTTTGGGTCCTAATTGAATTAGCGAGACAAGATGCTTGTCTGATGGCTAATTTAGGGAGCTGTAGAGATGGTTAGGAACCTAAGTTGCTTACGGAATCACTCCAGCAGGAAAAGTTTGTCTCAAGTAGGGTGTAATATTATTATACCATTTTAAGGAAATAGTGCATTATGCTATGTAAGGAATAAAACACCCTGAGGGATGGGAGCGACAGCGATACAGCAGAGTGAAGCAAAAACTTTACCAGCCCATAGTTGATTGTTTTTCTATCTCTGCATGTTCGGAAGGGTTTTACTCCTCTTGTACCATAGGCGTTTGCCAACATGGACTTTTCAGTAGGGTTGCACCGATACCGATACCAGTATCGGGGGGTATCGGGCCGATACTTTGCTAAAATACTCGTACTCGTCCATAAAGTGCAGATACCATGAACCGATACTCCTATTTCACTGATCGCTTTACTAGGCAGTGTGATTTGTTGTCCTGCCTGACTTCAGTCGCTAGGGGGAGACAATGAGCTGGAAAGTTAACGGAGATGCCATCAAGAAGTTAGTGTGACTCACACACTATGGAGCCGAGCTGTGTGCTTAACTTAGGTACGTGTGTATTTATGCTAATCGCGGCGGCTAATCTGACGGCGGCTTAACTCTGTTCCGGACTATTCTGGTTGCACAATCGCAGTAAAACCACTCTGATTGGCTGAGTTACAGGCTAGGAAGCCTAGCATGTTAGCTATGCAGCACTTTGTCTGATGTGAGGACACTGACTTACAGTTTAGCC
>JAQLOM010000038.1:13833865-13845869 GCA_030068315.1 Chrysichthys thysi | reverse complement strand
TGTGTGTGTGTGTGTGTGTGTGTGTGTGTGTGTGTGTGTGTGTGTGTGTGTGTGTGTGTGTGTGTGTGTGTACGCGCCCAAGGGATGATAAGCTGAGACTTTTTTTTTTTACTCCTTTTGGACGTTTCTAATGGCCATCATTGATGTTCACTACAAGAAGTAAAACTAAAAAGAACTACAAGGTCCTAAATTTTACTCAGCTAGCAACAGGTAAAATCATCCCCGGTCAGTGTTAAACTCAACTGTCGTGTGAGGTGTAACAGAGGACATCACTGACCGTCCAACGCTGACAAAAGCCGAAAACATGAGGCATGTCGAGCGAGACGGCAGCCAGTGTGTCCCTCACAAGGGGGCAGACTTGCTCTCTACCTCCGTCTCCCTTGTTCTCTTGTTCCCTCTCCTCCAGGGATGCGTCTGCTGTTTCGTATTGAGAACAGACCTCAGATGGGATTTATCTATCTATCTATCTATCTATCTATCTATCTATCTATCTATCTATCTATCTATCTATCTATCTATCTATCTATTTATTTAGCCCTTTAATGGATTATTTCTGAATGTATGCAACTGACTATAAAGGGCAGGTAGTGCTGATGTAAGGAAAGGGAAAGAAAGGGGGGAAAAAGCAAACCCAAAGGATTTAAGCACGTGTAGGTAGGGCGTTTCTGTATAAGGGGCACGTTGTCTTTCGATCTAGAAACCCTGACTGCACTAAAATCCTGGCGTGAGCGTGTGAACAAGAGTGGAGGAAAAACGGTTTAATGTGCTTGCGCTCACCGTTTTTAGCACAAGCTGCCCGCTGAAGAGACGACCTGATGGACACTTGATCGATGCTTCGGATGTCTCCGCTCACTATTCAGCAGCTCCACGTCTAGTCCATACGGCTTAAATAAATAAATAAATAAATAAATAAACAGACAGACAGACAAATAAACAGATAAATAAATAAAAAGGCAACGGTTATTTAACCTAAAAGCAATCGCAAGACTTATTCCAAACTCATGAAAATCACATCTGCCATGCTAAAAGCGAGCGCCCTTTCTTCCCTACATACGAGCGTGGACAGGGCACACGCGGTCGCGTCGTGTCAGGTGCTCTTCAGCGAGCTCGGATCCATCTTTGCTGCTGGTCAGTAAAATGGACTCCATTAATGTAATGAGTTTTAAATTTATGGAAGAGGTGCAGCAGCATTGTATCGCAGGGCAATAAGCGAGCGTACTTCAGAATGGCCTTTGTAAATCAATGGCTGCTTCCTCCAGAGCTTTTAGTGCTGCCTGAGTGAGTGCCGCTGCTTTCCATCTGCAAAGATGTCTGCTGGATCTGATTAATGCGCAAATGTTTGTTTTATTTGGGATGGTTTATGCATTAATGAATCGACAAAGCCATCGAGGACATAAATCATAGGTCAAAGGGCTGGAAGCTTTATTTTTTTCCCTTTCCCTCTCTTTACTTAGACTGTGTGTGCTTTGTTGTGTGCACCTTTTTCTCAACTTCATGAGTATTCATCATTATTAGTATTTGTTTGCGTGCACGCGTGTGTGCGGTAAATCGCTTCAGAGGCCGCGGGTCCCCCTCGATCAGCTTTAGGATGCTGATGCAGAGCGTTCATCATTCCGCACTGAGAAATTCCATACTGACAAAGTGTACGCGTCCTTCTTTTGCCCCGAACCAGACGACACCGTGCCGCTTTTACTTTCAAAACGGCTTCAGTTATTTTTATCGGAATAGAATGAAACAGAGTCTGGATTTAATTGCCATCACCCGACTAAATGCTTAGCGAACCTGTTTATCTCTCAGCCCAAGGAGAATAATTAATTTCCGTTCTCCCAGTCCAACCTCAGTGCAACCTCACAGCTTCCACGATGAACTATATATTATTCAGTCATTAACCTTCTGGCGTACAGAAAGCTCCAATAATAAATTCCCCAACCCACCCTCCCTCTCACCCTCCATGTCTCATACATATCTTTATCTCACTCATATATCCAAAATACTGCAGTGATACTTTTACCAGAAGACAGTCTCGTACTTTTAATGCATTGTAGTGTCCTGACATCACTTTAGAGTTCTCTGAAATGATCATTTTGTCCTGTCAACAAGTGAAGCATGCTCCAGGTTTTTTGTTGCCCCCCCCTCCTCGAACCCAAGCGCTTGTGCGTGTGGTTGGAGCAGATCTCCGTGCGCATAAATTATCAGAATATCCAAATTCAGCGGGGACATTTCCATGGAAATCGAACCCGAATGCCGCAAACGAGGCTTCCTTAAGTACAGTAAGTAAGCTTTCATGTCAGGGCCGTGTTTCAGGCAGTAGATGCCACAGAAAACGACGGTTTCAAAACGATTGGGAAACCCAATAGCCTCGAGCTGATAGAAGAAGAAAAGGATGGAGCCAAATGAGAAAAAGATGTGCAGTTTTAAGGACTCATGAATACTAAGGCACGTCGTTGGGGTCTATCCGGAAGGCAGATCGGATCATTGGGGACGCATCGATGAGGATCGGTTCGCTGGACCCTGCCGTATATGCTCCAGGAGGGATTTTATTACTGGGCAAACATACGTCTGAGGGCTTCCCGTCCACTCACGCAAAGCGGGACGTTACAGCCGGGATCTTCTTCCGATTGCTGCCTCTTCGGACATACACAGAGCTAGTCATGTAGTTAGACACGCGGCTAATATAAAGCACCTTTAAACCAGCTCCGTTTTTTTCTTCTTCTTCTTTTTTTAATCTACAGAGATCAGGCCCTTATACTGATTTATTTTACTTACATTCTTACTTACAGCCTTTTATAAAGCCTGTATGATTTACTTTTCAATGTAGACCGAGCCCATTCCAGTCGAAAAGTTCCATTAGAGCCATGCCGAGTTCTTTTACCCCCCCCATAAGGTCTCCGAGTGATGCTGACTTTCAAGCCCAGCCGTGTAATGTGGGTTAAAAGCTCATTATAATTTCCTGTAGGTTGCTTTCAAGCCTTGGCCCTGCTTTGCCGGCCTCTGTTCATGCTGCTTTTAATCCCTGTGATCGTTTATCCGCTGTACCTGATTCTCACAGCGAGCCTGTCCGAGAGGCTCCCTCAGTGTCGGGCTCCTATTATTACGAGAAGGCAGATTGTCTCAGTGAGCCAAGCTGCATGACAAAGCCGGGTTTCGGCGCCTCTTTTCCCCAGGAGCTGTACTCCTGTGATGGACTCTGAACTCTGAATCAGATTGGACGTCTTAGGGAACTGCTTGGGCAAAAAGTGAGCCTTACGTACGCCATGCTGTTGCACATGAGCTTTTAGTCCTCAAACTGGTTCACTAAACTGTACCGTTGCTGGGGTTGCACCTTTATCTTTTCGTAGCGGTGTCTTTGACCTGGAAATGTGAGTGAATTTAACCCTTTCGGTGCTGAAAAACATTTTTTTACTTTGCCCCCAGGGCTGAATATATTGTGCGAAAATCCGGCCCGTCGCTCTGACTTTGCCCCAGTAGAAACTGTTGAGGTGGTGTTATCTTTACATGATGCGGCAGAACGAGTGGAAGCGTGACGAGTTTTTCCCCTTGTAGACGGCCCTGCAGGGTCAGGTTCAAGATCGCTAGAAGCCCTTGCAGTTTTGCTTTCACTCTCGCTATCCATCTCCGCATCGTTAAAATCATTGTCAGACAGGTCAGATAGATCATCCAGCACTAATTTCAGAACCTCCTCCTTGCTACACTTTCCTTTCTGCACCATTTTTACTGCATATCGTAATACAGCTTGTCAACAATGTGCTCCAGATGGTTCTCTGACACACAACAGGAACAATATATTACTAAAGATTACCTCGAGTGTCGCCACATAGTGTGAACTATTTAATTTTGTCGACTTTTGTCGCCGTGTATGCATGGCCGTAGCAGAAGACACCTACATGTCGACTTTAGTCGACTCCCGCACCGAAAGAGTTAAATACCTTTTCCGTTTAAGGTACCTTTTAGAATAATACTGAATAATACACAAAGGAGCATTTCTTGGTAAATGATGCATATTAAACGTACAAAAGGTGTACACACGAGGTTCAAACCTCAACGCCATGAAATGGTACAGTTTAGTATTTCCCCCCCCTCTTGAATGTGCGCTATACATTACTCAGGGCCAAGCAGCTGAAAAGTGGAGCCCAGCCTTGGCCATGCGGTTTCACTCCCCATGGAGCTCGGCTGAAGTTTGATATCTGCACTTTAAGCCACTCAATTTATGGAATAGCCGAGTGATAAAGTGGATCGAGCAAATCATAGCGACATTTAAACGACCCTGCTCATTCTCCCCGATCCTCATTCTGCCCTATACTGCTGAACTGGAATAGCAGTTTCCCAACAGCGAATGGATTCACATTGTGCTCTTTGAATACAAGCGAGCCAGAGTGTGATAAGCTAATTTGGGGCTTTAGACAAACCTTAAACCCTACTGTTCCTGCAATAATGTCCACATGTAAATCTCTTGCCCATTAATAGCTCCAGAGCGAGAGGGATAATGGTTTCTTGCCCTTTCCCGGTCTGTCTGTGTCTCTCTCTCTCTCTCTCTCTCTCTCTCTCTCTCTCTCTCTCTCTCACTCTCTTTCACTTATTCCCTTCTCTGTGGCTAATAGGCTGAGATCGAATCACACATCACGTTGACTCAGTTCTTATATTTTCTGTGTACATGCTTTAAAAGAATTCTCTCAGCTGATATTATTCTTGCCAGAGCGCATGCATAGCAATGAGATGGGAGTATTTCCGTCATACCAAATCTATTTCCTTTTAAAGCACTTTCCCCCCAGAGTTTTAGTTTAGCCTTTCTTTCTTTCTTTCAGTCTTTCTTTGGGGTTGTATGCCAGTGTAGCAGAGCATAGCCACCACCCCTGAGGTGAGGAGAAGTGAAGCAGGGAGAGTCGATGACCTGGGCCAAAGAGGTCAGCCACTAAGCCGGGTCCACATCCGCTCACACAGAGAGGCCCGGTTTCACAAAGGCCGGGGAAGTTCACATGCTCCGTATCCCAGTGGAAGCTAGCTAGAAATGCAGCGTAAGAGAAGGGAAGAAGTGGATGTAATGGAGGAGATGCATTAGTTTTTTGTTTTGTTCTTTTTAAGACCAGATTGTAGAAGTTTGTTTTTAGAGTTTGTTTTTTTTGTCTAATGAAACACGACTAGGATCTGTAAAGAGAGGATGAGCGAAGTCACATCTGTGTGCATTCACTCAGGCGCGTCTTCAAACGAGACCCCGGCGTGACCTCCTGACCTCCTGATCCTGCTCGACACCACAGGCTAGGACGATCGCCTCCAGCAGCAGACACAGTCCGCCGATCACAGTGTTTCCGTCTCTTCTTCCTGCCTCGACTCACCCTTGCGTTACGTCTTGTATCGCGTCCGTGTGAGAATGCCTGGTTTCTTGGAGTGCAGGATCAGAGTTTTTCCCTCCCCATTATTAGTAGAATTACGCTCGCGAGGCTTAAATAAACCAGAGCAGTGTTTACGTGGGATTTACTCTGGAGCAAACACGACTGATTATTTATGAGCAAACATTTAGGAAAAAAAAAATACAATCAAGGCATGATGATCAACACCTTTCCTAAAATATAAAGAGTAAAAGGAGTTATATAAAGAGACACACTTTCAACACATGACAACAGTATGAGTTTAGATTTTAGTAATACAGCTTTCTTGATCAGCCATAATTATCAGCTCCACTGCCACAGCGCTGATCCTCTTCCTGAGATATCGAACAACTCGGTCTCCCAGCACTTGTACAGGATGTTGTGTAAAACATTTCAAGCTTCTTTCTATTCTGTTATCTTCTGCAGTTCAGATCGCAGCTTGTCAGATGACCTCTGGATGGTGTGATGGTCGTTGTGCTCGTCAGCGGTTTGTGTTTTATTTAAATGAACCTCAGGGACAGCTATCTCGGAGGAAGATCCATCTACAGCCCGAGTCCTCTTAACTTCCTGGGGGAGACGGGCTTGTTTTAGGGTAGGGTATCCCTGTGGTAAAATATCTAGTAGTGATGATGACGGAGGGAGTTTACATGTGTCCAACTTCGTGCCTCGTCACAGGCAACAACAGTTTTCTAGAGATTTAGCACAATTTAATAAATGTTTTTTTTTTTAAGTATGACAGTTGACCTTTGTCTTAAAAATTATTTAAGGTTCTTTGTAAATTATGACGGATGGATGTGACTCTAATTAAAAAAAAATGACACAAATTTTGAATAATTGTGAGTAATTTACTTCTACTGCTACTACTATTAGGACAGCGGTAGGTCAGAGATTAAGACATTGGACTCCTGTTCAGAAGCTGTCTCTGTTGGGCCCCTGAGCAAGGCCCTTAACCCTCAACTGCTCAGTTGTATAAATGAGATAAATGTAAGTCACTTTGGATAAGGGTGTCTGCCAAGTGACACTAATGTCATGTAATGTACTACTAATAATAATACTAATACATTAGTATTAGACCAAAGATAACTTGTACGCGCTAATAATAATAAAAAAAAATTTTTTTTTAAAAAGCAATGGACCCCATGGCATAGTATGACTCCAGGTAGTTCTGTGTCTGGGTTTATGACAAAGGTGTCATTGGGGTTTTTTTTTTAACTTTACCCTGTCAGAGCGGCGAGGTAACGCGGACACAATCCAGGCTGCAGTCAGATGTAAAATCCCTTTCAGGTTTTATTTCAGCTCCAGGCAGAAGGACATGAGACGGCAGGCAAACTCGTAGTCGAAGAACAGGCAGGGTAACCGAACTGCGTACAACACCACGAAAGGACAGACTATAATCATAAACCGAATAATAAGCGAGAAGGTCAGAACCCGAAGAGAATACCGACGTCCGCACCTGGAGCGAATCCTCGCACATGCGCCCGCAGCGCCGCTGCTGGGAGTAAACAAAGCGGGTGCGGCTCCATGACATACACATTGTTTGGATACATTTGTTTTCTTGCTTTACAAGTTACTGTTTTGATAAATGTGCTTAGGTATGTTTAGTATGTGCTCTTCTTGCTTCATCCTGTTCATTTTGGGTTTAAATGTTTTAAAAAAAACTATTTCAGTGAAATTTTTTGGGGCCGGGAACGAATTAATTGTTTTTTTCCTACGGGGAAAATCCAAACAGAACTCGAATTTTTTAGGATTCGAAGCCGCGCTCGGAACGGATTAAGTTCGAGTACTGAGGTACCTCTGTAGTTGAACATGCATTAAATTTTATAAAGTTTTCTGTATTTTTGTTTACCTTTTTTTTTTGTTTTGTTTTGTTTTGTTCATCACTGAGTAAGGTCTTGCAGCATTTACGTGTGCATTTGCACCACATGCTTGTGCCTTCCAAGACCTTACAGATCTCGCCGGAATCTTTCCAGATGCTTTAAGTATAACCAGAGTGCATACAGTACAGGGTTTCCTTCCTGTAATCTCATTACTACCAGAAAAGCATCACAAACTGTGGAATGATGCAGAACAACTCCTGACTAGTTAATCCCAGTCCACCTTTCCATACAGGAAACCCACCACGTCCTTTCTCAGACCGTTACAAATTTTCTGTTTGTTTTCACGAGTGAATTTCAGATCTTGAGACGTGATAAACCCCTGTGTGGTGTAATCCAATCCTCCAGGTCTGAGGCCCTCACTTGCGCACCCGTTGGAGCCAAAACGGACTTAGTGTGTGTGGGAAGAGGCGTTTTTTCCTCCCCTTTTACCCTGAGGCCCGGCCTTGGGTGAGCTGCTGGATAAGTTGCATGTGTCGCTGCATGTGTAGGAAGCTAAAAGTCGATCCTTGAGCTCAGCTAACTTCCCGCAGAAACGTCGACTGTTTTCTTACAGACCTGGACTCGAACATGCAGCTTTTAAACTGCCATTTAGCGTTTTAAATGCACATATCAGTTTCAGCAAGGCAGTCAAAACGTCAGGGCCGAGCATAATAATCCATCTGTTTAAGTGAGCTTTCGGAGGGGGGGGTGATGCACTTCATAAACAGATGTTTACAGAAATGGCGGTGGATTTATCCACAGCTATTGATCTCTTAGAAAGACATCAGTCTTAATTCATCAGAGAAATAAGGGGAAGCTTGCAAGTGATTTCCGTCGCCTCATGATTAACGGGAAGTTGATCCGTTGACAGTTTGAAGTTAAGTCTCAGGTTTGGTCAATTTTCTGCCAATTTGCAGACATTTCCATCAGGCGCAGTCGTCGCATATTCGCGACAGTGCAGATAAATAACCCGTTAATCATTGCTTTTTTGGGGGGTTTTTTTTAACAGTGACTCAGCACTGACTTGACATAGGCACGTACAGCACATTGGATGTTTTAAAAAAAATAATAAATATATATATATATATAGTGCATAGAGTTTTTCTTGGTTTCATTTTGAAGACTTTGAAGTGTTCCCTAACATAACACTTCATGGCTCATGGCAAGATTTTGGTTGAGTTGTTTTTCTTGTTGAGATTTGTTTTAATTGCAGCCAAAGCAGTTTTTTTTTATTATTAAATAAACAAGGTGACAAATTAAAGGAAAAAACTGACATTAAAAGGTCTCGGTAATATTTGGGGCCACCGTGAGCCACCACGTATTTCATAAAGGTATAGAGAGTATAGATTCTGCCCAGGGGTAATGACATTAATGCTCACAGTATGCAGAGCAGATTATAGGAAATCCCATTAGGTTTTTTAATATCATAAGGACTACTCTTAGTACACAATGGATTTTTTACTTTTTTTTAATTTATTTATTTATTTGTTTGTTTGTTTGTTTAAATAAAACTTCCAGTAGTATATTGTAGATTTTAGCCATGAGTAAGACAAAGCTGTTGGCTGGACGTCGGCACTTCGCCGTTGACCGCTCTGTAGAAATCGACGACCCCGTTCAGTTTGATTACTAATTAGTTGCGATATGATTACAGAGTATCTGTGTGTGTTTGTCTCTGCTCTCGTGCATTCTTTGTGCCACCGAAACCTCGGTGTCATTAACCTCAGGCTTTATCGCTCAGTCCTGCAGCGATGGAAAGCCACAGTAGCCATGCTGACAGCTTTACCGGATGTCTTGTTGTTTCTGCCATTATCACTGTTTTTATTGCGCTTTCAAGCATCGACTTACTGGGTCTTAAAAGTCCCAGACCAAAGGCTGCCGTCCGCAGGTGCGAATTCCAACCGAGGACGCTGAGCTGTTTTCTGTCGACGGCCTCCCGCTCTCTCTCTCTCTCTCCCTCTCTCTCCCCCGCTCTCTCTCTCTTTTTCTCGCTTATCTGTTTTTTTTTCCCCACAGTCCTGAAAGTCTGTGTAACTCTGCAGGAAAACACGGTGCAGACTGTTTAAGGCGCGTCCACTTTTAAATTCGCAGCCCTTACTGAGCATGACCATGAGACCAATAACAAAAACATACACGGAGACATTTTGTAGAGAAGAATATCTCGCTGTAGTGAAACAGGTTGCCGACATTGTCCTTGAATTCTACATCTGAAACCCCACCACCACCACCACCACGTCTAGCTCGCTTTCCATTTGTGCCCTTTTATCCCCGTGCTTTTATTTCTGTGCATCCGTCGTCGTTCGCAAAATCAGTATAACAACAAGCTTCAAGCGGCCTTTCTCTCCTCCGCCCAGCATGAGCTATGAATGCCCGTCACTCCGTCTCGGGTTAAGTAGCGTTGAGTGTCAAGGTTGGGTAAACTAGCTGAGGCCTGAAGTTAAATACACCCCCTGATGCGAGGGGGCTTCCAGATCTGCGCTTTAGAGAAGGAGCCCAACAGCTGGAAGATGCGACCCCTGTGCCTCATTGAAGTCGTTCTACATGAGGTGGAAGATGAATGAAGCACAATTAGAGTGTGGAGGTCAGAGCTTTAGTTCAGCCTTTTGTGTGAGGCATCGCTCCCGCTGTGACGCCTTCACCCTTGCTTTTGGAGTATAGGAATAAGCTTTAAAATATGCACCGGCGGGCAGACGACTGCCTCGTATTGGGAGTTTGTGTGGGACGTTTAGGATTTGACACATCCTGTAAGAAGCTCGATCCACTTTAGTGCTCCTGGTTTCGCCCCAACGTGGATTATATAGTATGAACACAGCTCGTATTATCTAATTGTACTTCGAACAGTGGCGGTGTTGCTCTAAAACACAAGCTGTTTTCCATGTCTTAAAGGTCTGAAGATGTACACGAAATGAGTGAATGTAAGTGTGATTGCACGCTTATCACAAGCGTGTTTAAGGATCCGAGCCATCTTTTAATGTGAACGTTCCACTCGTGAGCTGTGACACGGTGTCTGGGTTTCTGGGAGAGTGCACATGCTTGTGTCAGCTCAGTGGGCCAGGGCCATAATCCGTTTACTTTCCCCTGTGGAGAGGGTTGTATTTATTTATTTATTTATTTATTCATTCATTTATTTATTTATTTTCCCCCGGATACTGATGTGACATGACCTAAATGCATGCAGGTGGATGTGTGGAGGGACGGGGGAGTTTCACTGCAGCAGTTTATAGTGTTTCAATTTACTAATTGGTCAAAATCGAAACTTGATTTGTTTTAAAAGACTCGGGAGCTCGGGCTCTTTAAGAGGCTGGCTCACCCTTCCCAGAATCCAGTCGGTTGTTCTTGGTGTGAAAGCATGCGACTGCTACCCGCTAGCTCTTTGTGCAGCCCAACCTTCACAAATTCCCTGTTAGTGATCCCCTCGAAACACACCTCAAACCTGTTTTTTGTTTCATCTCCATGTCATATGTGGAAGCTCTGAACAAAATGGGGCCTATATTACCTGCAGGACCTGTTCGGGTCCATCACATACGAAACAGCTGTGTGAAATCAGTCAAAAGAATTTAAAATATAGGTTCTTTGCCAAAATGCACTATGTTCAGTTTCACGGTCCAGTTCGAGACCTATTGCCCAGGATGTATCCGAATTGTCGCGTGATGATTTTGGCAGCGCTACTTGGCACAGAGGGTTTTTACAAACGGTGAGCCAGCCTCTTTAAAATATCTACATGTATTTTTGATGCCTGTGTAATAAAATCATAATTCATGACACGACTATGACTCGGTGCTAGGGGACTATTCTCTAGCATTTCTCTTCCCTTACACATGCATCCCTACACCTCAACAATGCATTTCTGTACACATAAATAGCCATCTCAAAGGTAAACAGACCCCCCCTCATTACTTTTTGCCTAAGCAAACACCACCTGGTGCTTCAAATCTGTTAATATATTATTATTTTTCATTTCAGATTACAGGATATTAATTGTTCAGAGCGACTAGCCAAGTGGCGGACACCAGAAGTGAATGAGTTGTGTGATTTTCAAAGAGTTTGTATTGTGGGTCAGTCTGAAAATGGACTTAGCCAGTGTATGATTGTACAAAACCTTGGGATTCCTCTTGTTACAGTCAACAGAGTGATCGTACAATTCAAAAGCAAAGGAAAGGAATCACCAGCATCGCGCTCAGGTCGACCTGGAACCTCGGACAGGGGTCTAAGGACTGTCAAGTGGACTGTTGAGGGGGGGGTACAGGGACACTGTAAGGCCGCTGATGTTGCAGAGCGACTCCAAGTAAGTCGGTGTACTTCTATGAGGGATCTCCATCAACTTGGCTACCATGGCCGAGCAGCTAGAAGGATGTTTCTAGAAAGAAATCTTTCCAAAACAATGCCGTCCATTTCCTTTTGAGACGTCTGTGTGCATACATCTCACACCTACTTTCCGCCCGTGTCTTTTATATTGGCCTACAGCTCAGTATCCTACAGCTATAGTTAGTTGTGTTCACCCTTTACTGACACATACTGATTTAACACAATTGTTTCAAGCACGTCGGTGTGTATTGTATATCGTAGATATAGATGACAAACAACCTGTTGTTATAGAATGTGTAGTAGATAGCAGTTAGGTTAACTCGTAAAACATTAGGTGTAGGGTAGCATACGGCATCTACAGCTCTACTCGTGTTCCCGCAATAAAGATTAACCTTGTCACTATGGTTTTAACTGTGTGTGTGTGTGTGTGTGTGTGTGTGTGTGTGTGTGTGTGTGTGTGTGTGTGTGTGTGTGTGTGTGTGT
>JAQLOM010000038.1:13770168-13787436 GCA_030068315.1 Chrysichthys thysi | reverse complement strand
ACAATGATCAAGTTGAATAGTTATGAGTTACGAAAAAAGAGAAACAGTGAGGAGAAAGGACAAGGCACACAGCGTTATACTTCGGGTCTCGGGAGGTTATACAGTATTTAAATAAGTAAAGAAGGAAAGGGTATCGGGCGTTTTCTGAGTAACATTCAAATTTCAGTGTGTTACATTGCTTAAATTGTGATATTCGGAATGGGAAAAGTCCAAAAAGTTCTAAAGGAAATGATAAAGATGTCTCTGCTGACAGTAAAAGGACATCCAGGGTTCAGAGAAAGTACATTTTCTCACATGTGTTTTCGAAGACATAGGAAAGATTATTGTGGTAATATACAAGACATGAAACTTTTAAAAAGAGGCCAGATCCAGGTGGACCACGACCAGTGAAAAGTAGACCACTGGTAATGTCTTTTTATGAGCCAATATGTGTCAGGCCACACTGGCGCAGTAATGGAAATATGTCTCTGGTCAGTGGTTCTCGCTGGGAATGGCCTGCCCACCCGACCTTAACCCTATCAAGCTGCTCTGAAAGGAGATGGACCGAAAGGTTCGACAGTGATGTCCTGGATATGCTAATTGCTCTTACACAGGAAGTGGGTGCAGAGGTCGGGGCTGCTAATGGAGGCTCTTTTTTGTCTTCTTTTCTTTTGACAAAATTTCCACAAACCTTTCAATGCAAACCATGCTAGATGTCCAAAAGCTTTTGACTGGCGATGTGCATGTGATGTGGTTGTTGGTTGGTGGAACCTACCACGTTATTGAACATGCTGAATTCTGGGCCTCTGAACTGCAGTGCATATTTTATCCCTCAAGCATCCAGTAAGAGACAGCACGATTTATTTCTGGATTTTTTTCTCTCCCCGGTGAAAATTCAATACAAAATGCACATTAAATTTGTACACCAATCCCCTGGGGAAGGTAATGGCATTTAGCATTGTTGCCATCCTTTTTTTGGGGGGGTGGGGGGGTTTGTTCACCCTTTTGTGAAATCATTTTCAATTGAAACGGTAACACACTGATTTTGGGAGGGGAAATATAATGGCCGTATCGCTCGGTGCAGGACGCGTTATTAAAGGCTTTGTCGTGAATCAAATCGGTAGTATTCAGGTCAGAGAAAAAGAAGGAGGGTATGTTTTTTTTCTGACTGCTGAATGGAAACTTTCAAGACTCATTAACACCATGACTGAAATTCTGGGTAATTTCGAAGGCATGGCTTAGAGGTGAACAGCAGGACCAGAGCTGATGGTCATGATGTGATACAGCATGTGACTCAGCTAATGACTTATCCCAAGGGTTTGAGATTTGGTGGATATGTGGGTGTGTGTGCCCACATGTTAGTACATATGCATATTAAGGCATAGCCTACTGTGTGTGTGTGTGTGTGTGTGTGTGTGTGTGTGTGTGTGTGTGTGTGTGTGTGTGTGTGTGTGTAGCCAGAACCAGTGAGTTGTGCGAGATGAGATGTACTGTATTTATATTATGTTTTCTACATCTCATGGAATATAAAATGTAGAGCACTGAGGTGCCAGAGGCTACTTATGAATATGTTATGTACAGTCCTTATGTACATATGTGAGGTTCAGTGCAATGTGATGCTTAGAGGTCTTACATGTGAAAATATCACTTTGTATATGCATATGAAAAGCCCCTCCAAACATGGAAGATATAAACATTTCATGGTTTAATTTGTTTTTTATTATTATTATTATTATTATTATTATTATTATTATTATTATTATTATTATTATTATTATTATTTCAGAAAGCTTTATGTTAGAAAGATCAGGAAACTTGCCGTTGTGACTTGGTGCACGTCAGCGCGCTTGGATGACAGCAGGAGATTTAGGCAACATTTACCCAGGTTCATATAATAAAAATGGCTGTCCATCTAAAACTGCTGTTCTTTTATTAAATCGGTTCGCTTCATTTTATTGGTGCCTAGATTCAGCTATAAAAGTGCCTTTATTCCCCATTTGTTAATGTATAAACAGAGTGCAAACTGTGAAAGTGGCAGTGAGTGCACACAGAAAATCGATTCAAATCATTGTCCTTGAAGTGAACGTAATAACAGAAAGCAATAATCGTATTGAGCAGGAACACGCCGCGGCCGTCATTCCATCCCCGTCTCCTTTGTCAGGAGATTAATATGTGGCCTTGGAACTTTCCTTTGTCAGATCTACAGCATCAGACAAGCAGTCTCACACTTCTGGGATACGAAGCACTTTTGAAGTGAGTGGGTCAATTAAGCATTCTGCCATTACAGCACTATAGATTTGGGCACAAGTCTTGAAGAAGAGAAAGAGCTTGAGCCCATAAAAAAAAAAAAGTATTAAAGTGGCGTCATTAATTGGACGTGATCAGAAGCCCTCTGAGACAATGCCATCATTTTTATTTCTTGTATGCCACTTTCAGGCTAGTAGTACCCACACTTTGCATAATCAAGCATGTCGTGATCCAGAACACCACGGGCCATATTACAATCTCCATGAAAACAATCAATGCATGAAGTCGTTTAGAGAATGTTGTTTTGCTAGCAGCCACGCTGCATGTTAAGTGCCTGAGCACGATTAGAGGATGGCGCTAATCGCATGTCTCATCCACACCATGCACCATGCAGATGGCAGATTGACTGGTTTGTCACTTGGTGACGGAGGAGTTGGAGAGATCACACCATCTTTTCCATCACTTTGAGAATATGGACAGCTCTGCAGGCCCCAAAGGCACAGACTGCACTTGGTGTACTAGCTGAGAGACAAAGGTTAGCCCTGTAACAAATTTTTATGCTTAACTAGCTGATTCCCCGGTGGCTTCGCTCACTGAGCGCAAGGGAAAAAATAGAATGCAGTATTTTGTAAAATAAGTTTGTTAATTACCAGTTTTATTTTTCACCAAATAGTGGCCGTGCGTCATTTCCGTTTCAAACACGAAAAGAATTTTAGATATTTAGATCAAAGTTTTCTTAAATAATGACTTCCCAAATAGGTGTTTTCTTCTTTTCAATATCAGTAAAATAACTCTCTCACACAAATAAAATAATAACAATTTGTAAAGACGATATAAAAATGGTGTCCACAAATGAAGTGATTAGTTAAAATGTAAGTGTTAGTGACGCCGTTTCCGCTCATAAGCAAGTACAGTATAATATGTTCTGTGGTCACACGTCATTATATATAGTTTCCGGAAACATTTTACCCTACACTGACCACATATAATTGATTTAGATTTGCAACATAAAAATGAAAACAATTCTTGGAATATAAAGTCTTGTAATATCCTCCAATAACACTCTAAGGTTGAAATTTTGAATTTCCAAGTATTTCACTTAGTGTCCTATAAAGGGTTAACAACAATCACTTTGCATAAATTTTTTTTTTAAAAAAGTCTAAAATCTAGAATTTATGATATCATTGTTTTGGTGCTGTGCTGAAAGTTAAAAATAAAATTAGGGTGAGTCCCTGGAAGTAAAGAGAACTACATTACGACCTGTCTGAAGTCCAGCCTATAAAGTTAACTTTACTGAATATTGAGTATGAACAACGTTACTTAAGATTTAGTAAATGTACTCACCCTTTGTGACCCGTTAACGCTCATAATTTGGTGTGTCCATTTCTTTTTTTTTTCATATTCATCTCTGATATATTGGTTTCATAAGACCCAGAATTGCCAAAGTGTATGTTTGCTTGCATCTCGTTGTTTTGAGATATCTTTTTTCTCAGTAATGTAGAATAGCCAGGACATCAGTGACAAAGGATACACTGGTATCACAACTCCTGCCAAAAACAACTTGCACTGGCTCTCATCTCTACACTGCCATTTCTTCTGTTATGTCAGTCCCTATTCTCGTCGAAGACAAACAGCTCCATAGTTCGGCTTCCTGGAGTAGCAGCCATCGACAATCTTGGTTTTCATCTGTGTTTTCTAGATGCTGCATAAGATTCAGTGCTCTGTGCATTGCTCACCTAGACAGACTGTGACATTTTGACAACCTATAGCCTTGAGACTCGTGCTGGATCACTGCCGAGATGGTAAAACATTGAAATAAACTTGTCACTGCGGTCCTGCTTTCCAGTCTGCAATGCTGAAATGCAAAATAGTTTGTAGTGATGTGGAAATGCATAGCAAGTGTCTGCTTTCCCCAAAAATGTTAGTTGTTAAGAGCGAGCTACATCTCAGAGCGTTGTAAATTTAAAAAGAAACAAAATCTCTCTTTTTCTTTGTCTGCTTTGGCCTGCGACACCAAGGCGTTGCATGTTCTCCCCTATATGATGGTCTTGAAGCCTGACTCTTTACTCTCCTGGGAAATCACACTTTTAAACCTCCATCATTGATCGGACAGCTTTAATGTGTTTCAAATATCAAGCGTTCAAGGCGTAGACGTGTCTCTTTATGCTCACCTTGTGGCATTGAATTGCATTGTTATCCATTGCATTGCGTATGGATGTGGAGACTGGATTCATGAGTGTTGCGTCGACACTAACAACAATACCTTTTGTCATCGCACAGGTGGTGATGGGTATCGTGTTTTACCACCCAACATCTCTTCGATTGAGTCTTCAGAGGCTGTAATTTGTGCTGATGCATGTGCCCTACACTGCAGAACAGCTGGACATAACCAGTGGACTGCACCACTGCTCACCACAAGAAATTCCATTAAAGCAGTACTTCGGAGACCGCTTTTCCACTCTGTCTTTCTCTCACTCTCCCCTACTGTGAATTACATGGGCTGTTCTGGAAATGAACCCAGAGCAGTGTTACATTCCTCAGTTCCTTACTGTTTAAGTATTGATTGAATTTCCTTGGTCTTTTGACCAAGGGGAGATCACAGAGGAAAACCTAATAAAGGGATGCCTGGGCCTGCTGGCTGGTAATTTAGTTAGAAGCAACATGTGAGGTGCACTATGATGTTCGTCAGGCCCACTGGTCACATGAACAGATTGGAGCGTTCGGGTGCGGCATGCAGTTAAAACCGTTGAAAGCTTTCCTGTCGAATGCTGGCCTCTATAGTCATATGCTTGGTTGATAAAAGGTAGGAAACTTAAAAACAAAGATGAATTGTTGCAACAGTGTCATGAAACTTTTATTCCAATTCCTTAGCCAATTCAAGTGTTCGCTGAAAAGAAATGTTTGAAGAATAACATGCATGATTGCAACAATGCTATAAACATAGCTGTAAAAGAGGTCATGGAGGTGGTTTGGACGTGGGCCAAAATTATATCGCCAAATGTTTATTGGGCTGTGAAATAATTAATACAAAGAGCTAAATGAAATATCTCCTCTGGCCCTTTCTGCCTCAGTGTCTTCAAATTACCCGTCAACTATGCGTAAAATTCTCAGGTTTATTTCAAGGAAAAGTCCAGGGAATTTGTGTGTTTCATATAGCTTCATGTCTTTATGCAAATAATGTTATTTATGAAAACTCTTTAAGACATGCACCTGTATTTATAATACTTTGTCTGGCAAAACCAAGAGGGACCAAAAGAAAGAACAAGTGCAAAACGATACATAATTTTTCGTCCAATACAGGTGTAGATCCTGTATATTTGCATATACATATTTGGCTGATATCTTGAACCAAATTATGATATAATAGTTATAGTTATTGTATATTGAGTTATTATATATATTAGAGCTATGGTAATATTGGTAAATTAGAGCTATTGTATTATTCTATAATTGTAATATATTGTATGATTTAATATTGGTATCTTAACCTGTTAGTAATTTCTTTCTTTCTTTCTTTCTTTCTTTCTTTCTTTCTTTCTTTCTTTCTTTCTTTCTTTCTGTTCTGGAGCAACTGTGATCACATCATTTCCTCAGGGATTAATAATGTATTCTGATGATTCTGATTGATTCTGATGTAACTGAAACAGGATATAACTGGTTAAAAGTCTGCTAAAGAACCCAACATTGATTGCTTGGTGGTGCAAAACCTTTCAATTGGTAATCCAAAGACTTTACCACTTAAAAATGCCATGAAAGAAGGACCTGAAGCTGTATTAAAGAAACTTCCATACTTGCAGATCCTATCTTAACTGTTTGGTAACCGTGGTAATTAGGTTAAAAAGCTATTACAGGTAAACAGTTTGTAAATCAATGTCCCTATCCGAACTTAAGATAGTTATAGTATTACATTCTTAAAATCTTAAAATCTGAAACCCTCCTAACATTAGGATAACCATGAAGTTGTCCTAGCTGTCACTTTTCTACCACATAGTGTAAGCTAACTTGTTTAAACTTGGTTTTCAAACTGAGATTTTCCAAGTGAAGCGACTGACATAGCAGTTGATTTTGTCCTAAATTTCATTGTCATAAACATCTTTGGGCTTCTCTACATATGACTCAAAGACGTCTTACTCGTCTCTTGCAGTTAAGTGTTAGTTGGGTTTTTGTTCCTTTTTTTTTTTTAGCATTTTTTTTTTTAACATCTAATGTGTTACAAAATTGCTCACCGAAATGAGATGAGAATGCAAAGTCAAAGTCAACTTTATGGTCAGTTCTGCTATGTGTACAGGACACCCAGAGGATTGAAATGACGTTTCTCTCTGACCCCCGGGAAGTTCACACACACAAAACAATAACAAGAAGAAGAACATCTAAGTTAAAATAAAAGTCAAAGAAGGTAGAGAGATAAACATGGCAGTTCAAATATGCTGCAGATGGTGCAATAGATGCAATTTAGTGCAAAAACTACTGGAGCCACAGTCCGTAATACCATACAGTGTAGTATACTGTACTATTCATCAGGTCCCTTCCATGCCGCACGGCACATAGGGTGTCAAGCGGCTCCCCACGGCTACATTATAGTGCATTCTACAGGGTGAGGTCGCTAGCCCCACACCCAACCCTCCCCTAACTCAGGACTCGGGCTCATGCACACACACACACACACACACACAGTCAATTTTAGGGTAGCCAACCCACCTAATGTGCACGTCTTTGGACTGTGAGAGGAAACCGGAGTACCCGGAGGAAACCCACACGGACATGCAAACTCCACGCAGAATACACCCGTGCCGAACCCGGGGCTCGACCCAGGACCTTCTCACTGTGAAGCGGCAGTGCTAACCACTCTGCCACCGCAGTATACTGTAGTGCAGTAATAATAAGGAAACCGTACAGATTGAGGTAGTAATGAAGTGAAACAGTCTAAAGTTAAAAACACTGTCATTCTTAGTTATATGATATACATATAGAATTATAACAGTGTGGTATGATACAGTTCAATATGGTTGGTATGTATACGGAAAGGTAGAGAAGGTAGTGCAGAGGTAGGTGCAGCCTCGGCTGTTCCTATAGACATGCTATAGAACTGTAGTGTCTGTTGCTAGGTAACAGACTTCAAAGTTGATAACTGATGTTGGGTTAAGTATTTAGGATTTCATAACCTTCGATAAGATCGGATGAAATAAAATAAGGTAGGAGTCCTAAAGTTAGTTAGGATTTGCTTCTGGATTTCACCAAATGGGGAAAAATCCTATCTTATGCTTAAGACTTAAACTAGGACCTTTCTGCAATAAGGCCCCAGGAGATGAGCATGATGCGGGGGGTCAGGAGCGGAGGTTGCACACGACACTGGGAAAGGGTGAGGCAGCTGGGAATGATTCAGAAAGTAGAGACGCAGGAGCAGAACCTGACACATACAGATATAGAACTAAATACTAGGAGTAGGGAAAGGGTTAGGACCAGAGCTGGAGACAAACTGAGTCAGGAACACGGACAGAGCCCAAGGCTGAGTGCGGAGCACTAACAGAGGAAATGACAAAGGAGGCGAATACCACCGCTGCATAAATGTCACTGCTTTCAGCAATCCTTGCAATTTACACCAACGCTTTTATTTCAATTGGAAATCAGAATACATCGCCTCCCATCATATTCCAGCTATATTTGAGGTTTTAATCAGGTATGCAACGTTTGAAATGCGTTTACTGTAAGTGCTCCACCACCAGGGTGTAACATTTACACCTCACACGACACAAAATCGATACCATCTAAATAAACTTCAGCAGTGAAGGAACGCGAGCATATTTTTCTTGGCTTGTTGTTCGTAGCTCTACAAATGATTACTGGGGACCATAAAACCTCTCTCTGACAGGTCATAACATTTAGACAGCTTGCATATCTTTTGACCGTGAATTATCGTCCTCTGTTTGCTAATAACTCTCTAAACCCTTGTGTTACTTTTTTGATCTGCGATCGAAAGCAAAGCAAAAATTAGCATCTTACAACGTCAAGGGAAAATATGCTCTACCAGACAGTCGGGTTTTATTAATTGTACATTAAACACCTACCTGTATTGTCACACTTTATGAGCTCATACGTGAATGCACACTGCCGGTTAGAGTATAATTCTAGCTTAACAGTACTTAATACTAGCTTAATAGTCCACTTAATAGCGTCACTGAGGGATCCGCCGTTCCCAGTGTTCTGCATCACCTAAGATGTTGGTCAGGCATTGATAGAAGAGAAGTGTCTCTATCTATCCTGTGTGCTGTCTTGAAAAACTCTCATTACTGTGCCCGGAGACATAATGGGTTTCAGTGAGTCAATTTAGGGTGTGAGAGTGCAATTTAGTCACTCTGGGAGTTACGGTGTACACTGTGAAATATTGCATGGAGTGACACACGTGCGGTAGCAAAGATCAATAAGGCTGACTCAATCAATATGACTGAAATGTACAGTGACTAACAGCTTTGCCTTACTTTCACAATGATGTGCATTTTTTCACAATGTTACTGCTTACCTTTTAGTCTAAATGATAGGAAGCCACACGTTTTAATCCAGTAGCTCCTGAGTGGCCTGGGACGGCATATTAGCTACCAGAAGGCGCCATTCCTACACTGCTTTCCATGCCAGTGAATAAGACTGACGGTTAGTTTCATGAGCCTGTGGTGGTGTGGTGAAGGATTTGGGACTGCTGAGGCCAGGCTAATCGTCCAGTTTAAGATGGTATTAATGAGAAGTGGCTCATGGCAGGGTTTCAGGGAGTGCATACTTCTGAAATAAGCTGCTTTCCACCTGCTGCTGTTTATCATGGGGGACTGGTGCTGGAAAATTGGCAACATAAGATTTTAATCCCTTACCAAAACTCTGGAAAGCCCTGGCATCATTTGGAATCTGAACCCGAACAAGCATAAATAAAATCCTGGAACAATCACGTTATGATATGGCTCTCCAGGAGAAACAAAAATCAAATGATTTTACATACACACTACCAGTTAAAGGTTTGGACAGCAACCTTTTTATTCGTCTTAACGGTGTGTGGCTTGATCAGATTTTAAATAGGAAATTGTTTTGATCCGTCTCACAATTTTCTTAATGCAGTACATAATTCAGCATGATATTTCATATTATAAATGGCTTCGTAATTATTCTTAAATATTATAAAGTATTAAAAAGGGAGAAAACCCTGGACTGGTGTCCAGAGGAAATGGAGGAAATGGTAGTACATTTCCTCAAGGTCGGAGACTAATGTTGTGTTGTTAATGCGAGAAATTAGACCTGCACAGGCTCAACTTTAAAGCGCTGGTTTTCGAGTTGTGGTTTACAAGCCCCCTTCCAGTCCTAAAATTTTGGCTGAACTAATCTTGAGCCATGATCATTAAGATTCATGAATGTATGGCCATTCCTCATTACCAAGCTTTCCACACCGCACAGTAATTTTTACCAAGAATTCATTGTTTAGTAGTGGACCGATAAAGGGAAAAACCATTTCTACCATCTCTACCTGCCTACATGAATGAGTTTAGAGCTTGTGAACACTGTTTCTTCTAGGCACTAAATGAAAACTATGTAGTTGTACGTTACGTCAAAGAATCCTGCTAAAACACCGAAATGTGATCACGGTAAAACCACTGACAGGTGAAGTGAATACCATTAATTGATCTCAGTATGATCTCATTATAGTGGCACTTGTCAAGGAGTGGGATATATTAAGCAGCAAGTGAATAGTTTGTTTTTAAAGTTCACGTGTTGCAAATAGGAAAAATGGGCAAGGGTTAGGATCCGAGCGACATTGACAAGGGCCAAATTGTGAAGGCTGGATGACTGGGTCAAAGCATCTCCAAATCAGCAGGTCTTGTGGGGTGTTCCCAGTATGCAGTGGTCAGTACCTACCAAAGGTGATCCAAAAAAGGACAACCAGTGAACCAGCAGTAGGGTCATGGGCACCCAAGGCTTAATGACCCTTGTGGGGAGTGAAGGCTGTACCAAATCTCAATCCGATGGAGCATCTGCGGGATGTGCCGGACAAACAAATCTGATCCATAGAAGCCTCGGCTCAAAACTTACAGCACATGAAGGATCTGCTGCTAATGTCGTGGTGCCCGATACCACAGCACACCTGTTCAGAGCTTTTGTGATGGTGCAAGGGGGACCTACGCAACATTAGGCAGGTTTTAATGTTATGCCTGATTTGGGGTATTGCTCATTTTAATTCTGAATACGTGAACGACAATTTCACTATTTACATTTCTTTGGACCCGCCCAGGGTGTGTCCCGCCTCTCGCCCGGTGTCAGCTGGGATTGGCGGGAGCTTCCCCCCGCGACCCTGACCAGGATTAAGCGGCAGAAGACGAAGACATTTCTTTGAACCAAATTTCAAACATAAGCCTTAATTAAAATGAACGTAGTTACTAGCTTACTTCTTCAGTAAAGCAGATCCCGGCTTTTGCTGTACACAATAAATGATCATTAGACACAATGAAAAACCCAAGTAACACACTGACCATCTCATTAATTATAAGGTAGTACGAAGTGTGGTCTGGTAAAGTCCTATTACTCGGATTAAATTCTGCTTTGACCTGGGATTCCCAAACGTTATTTCTTAAAACTGCGTATCCTTTATTGGTTGCCACTTGGGTTCATTGGATCCAAGCTGTTCTGATAAAGACCTCCCTTTATGGAGTGAAACGCTGACGGAGACACCCCCCTCCTCCCCGCAAAAGGGCAAAAATGACAGCACCAGCTGATTATTAACCCAAGATATGATGCAATCTTCATCTTTATTAAGATGTTGAAAGCTCCATCGCTCAGACAGCCTGAATGACCGCACAGTGCTTTTTATCCCATCACAGACATGAAGCCTAGAGGTATTTCAGTGAGGCAGGAGGTATAACAAGTGGGGAGGGGGAAAGAAAAAACAAAACAAAACAAAAAAACCCGGGTTGGCCCGGGAATAATTAACAAATAGAATACAGATGGTAAAAGCAGATGGTTTCATTTCTGATTTCGGTGGATGGCAAGCCGAGGGTTGCTGCGCTGCTGATGAAAATGGATGCACTCTTTTCCACCAGATCGGTCCTATAGAAAACAGTCGAATTATCACCACTGTAAAGATGATGCCTCATCCATAGCTGTCAGCGTAAACAGCAATACACTTATATTCTGATTAGAGAGTATACACACACACACACACACACACACACACTGTGAGCTCACCAGTCCACAAGCAGGGTGTGTTGCAGGAACGAGACACAGGAATCCATGGGAGAACAGTGAAGAAGCCCATGAAAATTCCTCATTTTATAGGCTATTAGAAAACACAGCGCTTGGCTGTTGTTTACGGTAACGGGGAGGGTGATATACACCCGCCCACACACACAGAAATGTGTCAGTATTACCGCTTAGCACTGCTAAGTACCTACCCACAGACCTAAAAAACCCAGAAACTTTGTTTACACGATTTGTCACAACTTTCCCAAACATTCCAACTCTGACGTGAGCCCAATTCACTTTGATTGAACGATCAATTCCCCAGATTATAGAGGTATTTCCGTACATGTGGTGCTCATTTAGTTATTATAAGGTATGTTTTCCTCAAAATGTGTGAAAGAGTGACACGCTGAAAGGTCACTGATTCCTGTATTCCCATGATTCCTTCCTGGTGGTGTGCAAAAGGGGGAACGTGACAGATGTTTGGCAATGCCACCACCAAAAATGATCACGAGAAACCAGGTAATGTAATCCAGAGGTGTTGAGGAGCACAGTTTAGTGTTTGGACTATAACTTGTGGGTCTTAGCTAGAACGAGGTATAACATTCAAATCAAAGGCCTAATTGCAGGACATCTGTGGACGGCTGAAACGAGACCTTTGCCTCAATTAGGGACTCGATGTGGGAGAAAAACGCAGCTTCAAATTGCACGTTTTTCCTCTTTGCTAGTCAGGCGATTCCTGCTGTGCTTCTACAGACAGGAGAGCAATTTGACTTAATCCGTATTGACCGCTCCTCACTGACCTCATCCCACCAGGTCCGGGCTGGGATTTTCTTAGAGACAGCCAATCTAAACAACTGATTTAACTTAAGGATTTTTTTTTTTTTTAATGTATGGGACTTAAGCCACCACCAAGTCTCCGTCTCTGACGTGATAAATGCTGCTGTGATTGAATATGAAATGCAAGAGGCAAAATCAGTTTCCAGGTGGCTGTGGATCAAAGGGAACACGGATATAGTTTTAAAACTGTGGATAAAGTTAGAGCCAGGTTGTGTTTAAATCTCTCATTAATTATATACATTATTATTATTATATAATTACATGTTATATTACATTTTACTTTATATATATATATATATATATATACTAGCTGATTCCCCAGTGGCGTCGCTCACTGAGTGCAAGGGAAAAAATAATAAAATGCAGTATTTATAAAATAAGTTTGTTGATTACCAAATTTATCTTTCAACAAATAGCGGTCGTACGTCATTTCCGTTATCGACGCGAAAAGAATTTTATGTATTTAGATCAAAGTTTTTTTTTCCTGGTAATTCCTTCCCATATAGGTGTTTACTTCTTGTCAATATCAGTGAAATAACTCTCACACAGATACTAACGATTCGAAAAGACGATATAAAAATGGTGTTCAAATGTAAGCGCTAGTGACGCCGTTTCCGCTCGTGCACATGTATGATATGTCCCGTGGTCATATGGCATTTCCGTTTCAAACACCAAAATAATTTTATATATATATAGATATCTAAGTATATAATGTATAATTATATATACACATTTTAAAAATCCCAATTTTCTTTCTGGGAAATACCCACACCTATCTATTTACCAAAACTCTGAAGGTGGAGTGACGCTTTGGGCAGATATAGATTTGTGATCCACCCTTGATAAGCATCTTTGTAGCCTACATATTCAGGGATTTGGTACATTATTCCTATTTCCAGGAGCTAAAAGTGTCAGTCTGAAGTGCCGAAGCTATGTGTTGGAGCGTGTATGTGCATGCAGGAATTTCCTTATATTTCTAGCTCTTTATTCATGTCTCTGTGTCTGTTAACAAGGCTTCCCAAACTCCTGCTCATCCATAACAGACTATTATTATTAATCCTATGTCGATCAAGTTGGCAGCAAAATGATGACTAAATCCCTCCTGATTACAGGGATTAGGAAATTCAAATCAATTCGCGGACATTTCCAAAGCAAACATCACCATTTAATGTCTTCCATTCCCGGGCCACATGTCTTATTAATCAAGCAAAACAAAGCACCAAAACTTTTAATACCACTATTTGATATTTATAATAATAACAACTCCTTTGTTACACTTCCAATTTACACATAATCTGCCAAGCAAATTCATTTATCTAACTGAATCTTTATGGTTGTTTGTTAAATCGGTTCAGGATTCAGAATTAGAACTTGACATGCAATCTGAGTTTACGTTTACATTTTCCTGTTTAAATTGTTTTTTTGTTTTGTTTTGGGTTTTTTTTACTTGATATACAATTGCATCCAAAGTAACTTGCAAATGAGTCCAAATATAATCCAAA
This sequence comes from Chrysichthys thysi, assembly GCA_030068315.1. Lineage (NCBI taxonomy): Eukaryota > Metazoa > Chordata > Actinopteri > Siluriformes > Claroteidae > Chrysichthys > Chrysichthys thysi. The sequence continues at coordinate 13,773,661 of JAQLOM010000038.1, read as the reverse complement.
CCCAGAGAGCAGGAGCGGATAATGACACAAATCCTGCAAGACTACACAATCGCTTACCAAAAAACCAATCCAGTGAGCTGGTTGTGGGGAAACAGGGACCCAGAGCACATGGTGGGAATGAAATTACTGCGTGTCACGTGCTGTTACACGGCCATCTCGTTAGGCACCTGGTCTAAAACTTTTACTGATATGAATTACGATATGAAACTGTCCAATAGAAATAACAGCTATAAATAGTCAGAGCTCCACATGAATTGTTTGTCATTTCTGACCTTGTCGCCCTCTACGCATCTTCTACCTGAGATTTCTTCCAGGAATCACACATTCAGTAGGTTGGGATTTTAGTGCTCTGACTCAGGAGTGCTATAACCGCTAGCAACAAAGAAGTTAATTGAAGTACAATTTATGCAATCTTGACTAACATATCATAATCCAAAACAATAACAGTATGTAATTATTAGGAACGCAGGTAATTCATTCATTCATTCATTCATTCATTCATTCTTCATGCCGCTTCATCCTGTTTAAGGGTCACGGGGGGATGCTGGACCCAATCCCAGCTGACTCTGACCAACATATAGACACAGACAACCATTCACACTCACTTTCACACCTATGGGCAATTTTGGGAGGAAACCAGTGTACGCAGAGGAAAATCCACACAGGCACAGGGAGAACATACAAACTCCAAACAGAAAGGCCCGATTCATCCACGGGCCTCAAACCTGGACCTTCTTGCTCTGAGGTGACAGTGCTAACCCCTACACCACTGTGCCCCCCTCACAGGTCATTAATAATCTCAAAATTAACACATCAGAGTATGAATTGAAGAGAAAGTACACCACTCTGCTCACTATGGACTATAGTCCGCCTGTTGCTCTTGCTGATGGTTGAAAGGTCGTATGGTTATTATGAGGAGTCTGGTGACTGCTCAGCACTCTGTACAGCAAAGTGTCTGCGCTCGCTTTGTGGATCCGTGGCGCTGCATTCTGAGTGGTGTTGCCCAGTGGCATTATGGCTGTACAGGCTGAGATTATGAGCAGATCCAGCACTAAAATGAGATCCTGGGAGCTTTTGGAGGGCTCTGTGTTTCTAGTGCTTTTTGTGTGTTTGTTCTTTGTATTTATTATTATTATTATTATTATTATTATTATTATTATTATTATTATTATTATTATTATTATAGGCATGTTTCTGCAGCAGTCTTAATTGACTGTGAATTCTTGTCTTTCAATAATTCTCGAAAAGTATAACAAAAGATCATGTCAAAAGAGTAACCCCCAAGGGTATCACCAATCGCTGTTTTGCTGCCAAACACGTCTTAGCGATCAGGATGCAATGCCATAAATACCATAAATGGTTCCTTGTAAGAAGCTGAACTTCCATTGGCTAGTCAGGAGACACGTCTCTATAACTTCCACGTTTGGATCATCACTGCATGTAGACTAGATTATCAGTACAGAGGTATGGTTGCCAATTGGGAGATGGCAAGTGTCTGGAAGAGACATGAGCTTCCAGTTTTCAGCTTCAAGGTTGAGAGCTTAGCTGGACATCAATCATTACCCCAAGGTTCCTGGTGGACCTTGATGGTAATAATGCCAATGAGTTGACCTGGACATTGGAGGAGGGCTTAAATTTAAGGACTTGCTGTGATGACAACAGGCTATGATGACAGGTTGAGCTAGAGAGGGCGATCCTTCATCCAGAATGTGATGTCTTTGGGGCAAGTTGAGATGTCTGCCAAGCTGAGGCGTCGTCTGCATGGAGGGTAGAACTGTATGTCATTAACGTTGCACTGGTAAATAAAACTGTGAAACTAAAAGAATGGATGAAAACGAGTGGGTTTGAGATCTTGTACTACTTTCTCTAGACATGCTGATACCAGACATCTCAGAACAAAGGCAGACATTCAGGTGATGTCTTCTCGTTCCTGGGTTTTCAGGGACGCCTACATCATGACAGTCGAAACGAAACCCAGTCAAATTAGCTTACAGATAACATTTTGTCAGCAAAATGATGACTCCCAAGACACGGCGCATTCTGAGACACAACGGAGCCAGGTTGTATGGTTTGCTGATTTTGCTATTTTCAAATATCATTTGCATTTTCTCCTAATCTTTTCTCATTCTTAATAGCACCTTCTATTGCTTGTTTGCAGCGGATGTTTGCACCAACAACCAAGCAGAACCAAAGTGGATGGTATACGTGATGCGCTTTCTTTTTTACACATGATATTAAGAGCTTTTTTAGGGACGACTTCAAATGGGATTCAACACCACGCTTCCGCCGCTCCTCCTGTCTATTCGTTTTAAAACATCTCTGCCAGGATGCTCTATTTCATCACTCTGCTTGAGTGAAAAGCTGTTTCTGCAAGTTTCTCACATCCTTCAGTGCCTTTAGGCCTGTTGCTGTTATATCTATTGGAAATCTGTCATCACTTGCAGGGTTGGTACATTACCAATAGCAGGTGGTGGATCGGATAGGCTGGCTGGCCTGGGGCTGATGGACGCAGCGAGAGAGGTATATGTTTCTAAATATCCTCCTGTTTTTCCACAAATATCATCATCAAAATCACTTGACTTGCTAAGACAAGGCAGTTATACCCAAAAGTGGTTTCAGGGGCTCCGCTGAGACATCATCGACGCTCATGGATTATTCAAATACCCAAATATTTATCTTAATGTCCAGAATAGTTTTACGTAAGGCCGCGGAAATGCCACGATGCTAACCGAGATGCGATTCTGGCAACATGCAGGAGGAAAAAAAAGAAAAAAATCAAACAATACATAAAGAAGGCAAATTCTAGTTACTTCACAGAGTTTCACTTAGTGGGTGTGTGGGATAACTGACTGAAGTGCCACAGGACACAGCGGTGCGCTTCCTCTCAAGTGTTCTCCTGTTGTTAATCTGCATGTAGCTGTCAGGGTGTGGAGTTCAACACAACATAACTTCCCCCAATCATATCAGCCAGCTAATCAGCACCGCCATCACTGAACAATATTCCTCTCCCCAGTCACCAGGAATTAAAAACGGAGCACTCCCCCCCTCCCAATCTGACTTGTAAAAACTTTAACCTGTCCTGTGGTGTTGGCGTTCTTTGATCAAGGAAGACGGCGAGGCCTTAAAGACTTGAATCAGGCAGGAGACATGCCGTACAGGTGAGACAGCTCTCACTGAACTGACAATTAGCTTTCACTAATGAAATGTAGGTGATGGGACAATGCCAGTCACTCTAGAAGTAGCTGCCATGTTCCCACATTCTTCATGTTAACTAAAGGTATGTGTGACGCTGCCAAGACTGCTGGGGACAGATGATAAACCAAATCATTATGTAAACTCAGAAAGAGGGCATCCTGTTTTACTGATGAAGAATGCTATTGTTCGTCTTCATCATCATCTGTGGGTATTATTATTATTATTATTATTATTATTATTATTATTATTAGTAATAGTAGTAGTAGTAGAATGTTTATTCATCATCATCAGATTGCGT
>JAQLOM010000038.1:13656935-13672958 GCA_030068315.1 Chrysichthys thysi | reverse complement strand
TGGCGTTAAGGAAGTGAGGAGGAAGATGGGCGGGGAGGAGGTTACTGTACAGCCAATGAACGCACGTCTGAGCGAGAACGATTAAAGGGACACGTGCGTCTTTGTTAGGTACGAAATACGCAAACAGAAAATGGGAAAACATTGGCGCGTACGAGCAGAAGGGGGAAACGGCCTGTTTGCTCACCACCCGATTATGTGGTCCTGCCCAGATGCAAAATTTTGCCAGATTTTGTGGTCAGGAACCAATTTGTTCGTGTTCGGAGGCGCTCGTGACCACAGGTTCCACTGTATCTCCAAATATCTCCAAGATACAGGTGCTCTGTACTGATGAATGATTAAAGTGCAAACAGGTACAACAGGTATGTTGTGTTTTCCTGCAAAATGGCTGTTTCAGGAAAATGACAAGCTTTACTGGAACTGTAAACATGGGAATAAACTAAAAAAAAAATGCCAAGCGACTGATTATACAGATTACGTGAAACTATAAACCATAATAGCAAACAACATGTGAGATACATGTTTACAAAATTTATATTTTGCGGCAAACCAAAAATCACACCAACAAATGAATACATACTGTACGTGTGTACATAAGATTATTAGTTATTATCTGCTTCAAAAGTGAAATGTTCCAACTTTGCCTCAGAGAGTTTGGTTTAATTCAGTAAAAACGACTTGTTAATGACAGTGTTTTAGCTGTGTTAGAGTTCCCTTGCGTCCCTGCTGTTCATTGTATGAATACCACAGGGACATGTGGTACCTCGAACAATGCACATGAACATACATGTGTTGATATTTCTTCTTCTTTTTCCTTTTTCCTGCAGTTAGGGGAACTTCTATCAGAAACTTAATCTAAGTACTCAGTATGTGTAAATATAAACATATCCAGAAGTCTGGATTTGAGCACAGCTGTGATTGATGACCGTGTTGCAACTTGCAAGCTGAACAGGGTTTTCAGAGTGCCCATTTGCCCAAACCATACACTCATCCTGTCATTGTGTGTCAACATGGAGCAATTGATTTATTGGTCTAGGTACCAAGGGAGTGTGTGGAGGAGCTGGGTGGATGCATGCCTGCATGTCTGATGCTCTCCCAAGTGACCCAGCCTGCAATCTTCTCCATCTGCACTAGCATATTTGCCTCTTTGTGTTCCACACCTGTTGCTCTTGCCTTCTGACTTTCCCCTCCAAACAGATTCTATTCATATTAAAAGAGGAACATTGCTAAAATCACGATTTCCATATATAAAAACTTGGCGAAGATTTTTTTTTTTGCATTTCAGAATAATTTAGGTATTATATTTAGATTACTTATCTAGACCGCCAGCTAACATTATGTGGCCAGGTCATTCTATAGGATATGTACTGTTTACGATATAGCGGAACAAACGATATACTGTGGTACATTGCGTTATCAGTTATGGACAGGCACTGTGGCGTAATCAGACACTCACAGTAAGACCTAGTTATTTTAGTCTAATAACGCCAGTAATACTCAGCCAGTCAAAAACATGCATCACAAACTATAAAATAACATATTAGAAAGTATGTCCCCAACCAGATTTCTACCAGAGATGGCAAAAAAACCCAAAAAAAACCAAATACTGTATAAAGGTCAAACAACTTTAGATTATTAAGTAGCTTTATATTTACATGGTAAAGATTCGCTTATCTTAACTTGATTTAATATTATCCTGAGGTGACAGGCCAGCAAATGACCTGCCTAGATTTATATGTACGTACCGTTTAATGTAATGCATTGGAAAAAGTGCATTTACAACGGGGAAGGAGTTATTTCTTTGTTTATTATCCAAATCCTTCTCCATTTCCTGAGCTAAAATTCACTTTCGTTATTTAAACACGAGCTTCGTTATCACTCAGCGGAGAAGTCAACGCTGATCCATTCTCTCAGTTATGTTCTAATAATTTCCCATATTTAACTAGATGATTCAAAGCATTAAAACTTTTGTTTATATGGCAGTGCATGAAAGGATGCTGATATGAAAAACAAAGAATCGATTTTGGCAAACTATTAACCATAAAACTTGATCAGAGCAGAAAATTCACTACTTGAGGAAAGTAGAAAAGTATTCAGCTTCTTCAGACAACCTGATTATGTAACGTAACTTTGCACGAGCTATCCCAAGTACACTGAGAAAGTAATTAAAAACACGAACATGAAATAAGTAATATACTCGGATGTCGATATAAAATGTACTTAAACTGAAACCCTTGAAACTGAAACTAAAAAGTGAATTTAGTGTTAGTTAAATTCATACCTGTGCATCCACCTGCACCTGCGATCTGGAGAATACAGAAGCAAGATTGGGGGTTTAAGATCTAAGATGTTGTCTTAATTTATTTTTTTGTTATTTAAAATACTTCCAATTCAAGTTTACACACATGCATCTTCTCATTTTGTGCATATGAACAGAAAGATGTATTTATAAGCATAAAAAAAAAAAGATTTGTTAGTCAAAAACGTATCAAGACACATTTATATTAAAAACACACATAAAAACAAATGAATATATAACATAATATATCAATAACATGTAAATGCTGTAAAGAAATGACATGAAATTGCACCTGGTGTCATTCTTGAAGAAGTCGCCATTGCTTCGAAGACCTTACACAAGTAACATTGTGGTATATGAGCTTCCTAAAATTCTGTAGGACCATTATTAGAAAGCACTTGAAGGGAAAAGGCTACAGAGCTATAGTACAGACCATAAACATCCCTGTCACCATAATTACAGGCCTGTAGCCCAAGTTCAGAAACTACTGAGGCGAAAAATCTTGAAATATTTTTGTTGTCAATTCTCTCTCCGTGCCATGCTTCATTACCTCTTATATTTTCATATCATATCAAAGACAGGATAAGAAATAACAGATTTCATTTATCCAAATATCAAATTTAGACACATTGTCATGTTTGGGGGCAAAACTCTCCATTGCACACCCATAAAACACAAAGACAATGCATACAGTTATGTTGGCAAATGTCTCCAGTATATTTCATCAAATTAATTTAAAAAAAAACCCAAAAAAAATAACCCCACACACAACTAAGCATTTCAGAGTTAGTTCAACTAATACCATTAAACATATTATACTGGAAAATTTATTCATTATCAACCTCTGTTCTATATTTTATTGAGTTTTTTTTAAATCAAATATATACAATTTGTTCCACTAGGATAATGGTCAGATTAACTTGAGACAGTCCAGTGAACTACATCAGTGGTCATTATTGCTAGATTCATGCAGTGTTGAGATCTTGTATTAATGAGATCATAATAGTATGTCACCTGATAAACAAGTATGGCAAAGTATATAAAATAAAACACTAAACTTAAAGAGTAGCATGGGGAATGCAAGTTGTTTAGTGCTGATATGCCAATCTAGAAATTTCCATAGGTCCCCCTAAAAAATGCCCTCCCAAGTGTGGATAATAACATGATAAATGGAATGATCTTGGTTGCCTCAGCGTAGCTACGCACCTGTAATTATATGCAGGCGGAAAGCTCAAGGAACCACAACTAATCATCGCCGTACACATGCACCACACAAGAATTCACAGAATGCCCTCAAGGATGCAGACACTTGAAATGAGAACGGAAACATGAAACATGAATGGAGATATGCCTCGGGACATAATAGAAATAGAGAATTGAATTTCAAGAACCGGGGAGAAGCTAGACTTTTCAAAATGAAAAACGGCCCCAAACACAAGACAAAATAACTCACAAGTCTCCTGACTTGAGTCCCATTGAAAAGGTATTGAGGATTTTAAAATTGCACGTCGGTCAGAGGGACCCATTTCCCCTTTGGGAATTAAAGACAAGAGGAATGGGCCAAATTTTGAACACAATGCTGCAAGGAGTTAATTATCTCTTACCTTGTGAACTGAAGCTGTAATTGCTGACAACAACTTTGGAACAGAGTACTAATGTTAGCAATTTATGTGTCTGAATACATTTTTTTCCCCATCAATTTTATTTTTATGCCTCTGCCACTAGCTGCTGGAGGCATGTTTTTTGGTGTTCCTCATGTCTATGTTTCCATATACTTATCCTTGTTACCACCAGTTGAACTGATTACCTTTTAGCATTGATCTAAATATGGTCAAAGTATGACGGGGAATCAAAAAGTAAAGGCAAAATACATTAGGAGTAACTGTGAGAAACAACATAATTTCATATCACTTTTCCACATTGTCCCCATGCAAGACTTGGAATCAGATCTGGGCTGTAAGGAGGATGTGGAAGACGTCCGAGCCCAAGCTGTTGCACTGTCTCTACTGTCGCTTCTGCTGTGTGAGGACGTGAATTGTAATGGTGCAGCAAGACTGTTTTGGATAGCATTTCTCTTCCTTTGCTGTGAATTGCAGGTTTAAGTTCATTTCACAGCAATGCACAGTAATTTGCACTGTTCACTGTTTGCCCACATGCTAAAATATTCTGATTTTTGAATTTCTTCTTCCCTGGAGAAGATAGATGTCTCCACTCCATGCTTTGTCTTTTGCTCTCAGGATCACCTAATTTAAAAATTGCCTGTGCTTTTTATTATCCCTCTGTGATAGACTCAGGTATGTGTGGGTGTACTGAGACATAGACAGGCGAACTTGTGACAAAAATTATTTTTATTTTTAGCCTTTCAGCTTCAGCTCAACACACTCACATACACACACTCTCGGCTCAATGGCATCTCCCCCACGCCGCTCACTAAAGGGAATAAAAAGGCAGGTTGTTAATCAGCTCCAGGTGTGATCACTCGCCACTCACCTTCCCCGACTTTGCTCCCCCGCCACAAGGTGGTGCTTGGCCACGCCCCTGCTCCCACCTACCCCACTGCCCGACTCAGGCTGGGGAGCTGTCTGGTCTGCAGACAACACCCCCCCCGACGGGAGAGAAAGGCCGCCACGACCATCTGCGCCCCTGGCCTGTGGACCACCTCGAACTTAAAGGGCTGGAGCGCCAGATACCAAAGAGTGATCCGCACGTTGGTATCCTTCAGGTGGTGGAGCAACTAGAGCGGGGTGTGGTCCGTACAGAGGGTGAAAGAGCGTCCCAGGAGGTAATAGCGAAGAGTAAGGACCTCCCACTTGATGGCCAGGCATTCTTTTTCAATAGTGCTGTACTTGCTCAACTTCTGACTGATGTACAGCACCAGGTGGTCCTCACCCTCAACCTCCTGGGACAAAACAGCCCCCAGCCCTCTGTCCAAAGCATCTGTCTGTGAGTATAAAAGTCAGTGGAGTGTAAAAGTGGCCCGCCGCACAGTGCAGCCTTCACCGGAGTAAAAGTCTGTTGGCACTGCTCCATCCACTGTAATGGATCCGGGGTTACCTTTTTAGTGAGGTCAGTCAGCGGGCTGGTGACATCTGAAAGGTTAGGCACAAACCTGCGATAATAGCCAGCCAGCCCCAGGAACTGCTGCACCCCATTTTGTTCTTGGGTCTCGGGCAGGCTGCAATCACTGCAGTATTGTCAATTTGGGGACGCACTTGCCCGTGACCCAAGTGGAAACCCAGATACCGTACTTCCAATTGCATACTTCCGCGGGTTAGCCGTGAGCCCCGCATGTCTCAGTGACCCAAGGACCACAATCAGGTGCTTAAGGTGCCACGACCAGTCATTGCTATAGATGATTATGTCATCTAGGTAGGCTGTGGTGTAGGCACTGTGAGTGCAGAGGACTTTATCCATGAGCCACTGGAACGTCGCAGGGGCCCAGAATAAGCCACATGGAAGAGTGATAAATTGGTGTAACCCAAACGGAGCGGAAAAAGCCATCTTTTCATGGGATAATGGATTCAAGGGGATCTGCCAATAACCCTTAGTTAAATCCAGTGTCGAATAAAACTGAGCGGCGCCTAACAAATCGCGCAACTCGTCAATGCGAGGCAAAACCACCAGGCTGCTCCAGTCCCTGTGGGACTCCTCGATTACGCCACTCTTGAGCATAGCCTTGAGCTCCACTCGAACTACTTTTTCCTTGTGTTTGCGAAGACAATATGGGCGTGTTCGCACTACTACGCCTGGGGGGGGGGGTCTCAATGCTGTGCTCTATGAGGTGTGTGCGGCCGGGGAGGGGTGAGAACACATCCGAGAAGTCTCTTTGCAACTGGGCAAGCCCTGTGAGTTGCGACACTGAGAGATGGTCTCCGAAGGGGATCTGGGAGTGATGGGAGATTGATTTTAAACTCACCTTCGGTCCCAGCTCCACCTTCTCCTGAACTACCACTGGTAACGACACAGGTACCTCCACAACCCAGCGTTTTAAGAGGTTGAGATGGTATATTTGATGTGCCCCGCCCCTATCCATATGCTTCACCTCATAGTCGAGATCCCGATTCGCTGTGTGACCTTGAAGGGTCCTTGCCACTTGGCGTATAACTTTGAGTGTGAGATGGGCAGAAAAATGAGGACCTTATCTCCTGTTGTGAACTCCCAAAGGTGCGTACCCCTGTTGTACAGCCGGGCTTGCCGTTCCTGGGCGTGCCACAAATTCAGTTGTGTGAGGGTCTGGAGTTAGGCGCAAAGGTCCAGAACATATTGAATATTGCTTTTGCTAGAAGAAGCTCCCAATTTTCCCACATGGCGTCTAGGATGCCATGTGGCTCGCACCCGTACAATAATTCAAATGGGGAGAACCCTGTGGAACTTACGAATTAGATTTTTAAGGGTCTGATTAAACCATTCGACCAGGCCATTGGTTTGTGGGTGATAAACACTGGTGCAGATCAATTTAATCTCTAATAACTCGTAGAGTCTGCAGAGCGTGCGTGACATAAAAATAGTGCCCTGGTTGGTCAGGATTTCTTTTGGAATCCTGACCTGGGAGGTAACTTTGAAGAGTGCCTTGACAACACTGCATGCGCAATGGCACTGCATCGGGGTATCGTGTTGTGTAGTCCACTAGGACTAAAATAAAGTGACGCCCCCACGTGGACCTATCTAATGGCCCGACGAGATCCATCCCAATTCTTTTGAAGGGGGGTCTCTATTAGGGGTTGCAATGGAGCCTGTGGAGTGGCTGCTGGACTTGCCAGCTGGCATTCACGGCACGCTTTGGACCACCGGCGGACGTCGCTGCGAATGCCTGGCCAATAGAATCGGGCCATGAGATGGGCTACTGTTTTATTTTAACTGAGGTGCCCTGCCTTTAGATTATAATGAGCTGCCTGGAACACGTGTTCCTGGCGGCTCTTCATGATTAGCAACTGAGTGACCTGTTCACCTGTTTTGAGCGTCCTGCGTGACTTAATATAATCGCTCTCTAATAACGTCGAAGTACGGGTAGGATGCGACTAGAGATTTTGACCATCGATTACTCTCACTTGGTCAAATACATGTCTCAGAGTTTTGTCCCGTGTCTGCTCCAATGGGAAGTCCTCCAGTGGAGTTCCCAGAGGGAAGAGAGCTGGTAGCTCTTCCCCCTCCATGATATTGGGATGCGGAGCTGACATGGACGGCTCTGAGACCGCTTCTCCAGCACATACCAGACGGGACTTCCCCCATGATGTATTTTTATAGGACCCACCCGCTAATAGGTTCTTTAACAACTGCTCAAACCCCGGCCAATCAGTCCCCAAAACCAGCGAGTGGTTGAGGCACGGGCTAACCGCCGCCTTGACACTATGTGTTTCGCCCCTAAATTGAACATTGTCCAGCACCACCGGATATTCGTGAACAACCCCGTATGCACATAACACCATGTTTGCTTCCTGATGCCCTGCCTTGCATCACACCTTGGTGGATGGGGGTCTGTCCATAACCTGAATCATCCAAGGCGAGATAGGTACCCCCTCGGATACTCACCAGTATGTGGTACTCTCCAACCCAATGGGGGCAGCCTCTATTCTGAAGGTGTCCCAGATAGGTGAAGGGGGAATCACTCCCCGCCTCCGTGGGGCCAGAACAGGAGTACGCACAAATGGGGGGAGGACGGAGAGAGACACCAAAAACTGGGTTTGCTTGTCCTTGGCCCCAAACGCCAGATGGTCCTCTGCCAGCTCGATGGCTCATTCCAGCGATGTCGGGCGGTGACACTGGACCCAGTTCGCAGTCCTGGGCGGGAGTCGCTGGACGGACTATTCCAGTGTGACGTGGTCGAGGATTTCCTTGATGTCGCGGTCCTCTGCCACCAGCCATCGCTGAAAGGCATCCCGGAGCTGCCGTGCAAATATGATGGGCTGGCTGAATTCCTTCAGGGTCAGCGCACAAAAGTGCTGGTGATGCTGCTATGGGGTCCGGCTGACACACTGCAGGATGGCTCGAGTCGGCTCGAGTGGGTGGCAGCTGCTGAGCCGCGAGTTGGGCCTTTCCGGACAAGAGCAGCAGCAAGCGGGCCACATGTTGCTCCGCTGGCCATCCCAACAGCCCTGCTGTGTGCTCAAAGAGAGCCAGGAGCGCCTCGGGGTCGTCATGCGGCCCAATTTTGGTCAGTGTGATCTGGGGTCCTGATGCTGCCACCCCGCTTGATGAGCCCGCTGAAGCGAGCAGCTTCTGGAATGCGGCCCGGTCTTTCTCCTGCCCCTGCACACACATAGACACACTCTCTGCTCAGTGGTGTCTCCCAAGTGCCGCTCACCGCAGGGAATAAAAAGGCAGGTTGTTAATCAGCTCCAGGTGTGATCACTCACCACTCACCTTCACCGACTTCGCTCCCCCACCACATAGCGGCGTTCTCATACACTCTCATATATTTTAAGAGTATTCGAGGCATGGAAATTAGTAATAAGAAGGAATAACATTCCCATTGAACAGCATCCATTGTTGTCATCGAACCCTACTTGTTTAAAAATATCTTTGTGCTTTTTTGTTTATTATGCATACTGTACTTTTTATTCATATTTATAAGAACAAAGCCAAAAGACATTATGCATATAAATTTAAAATAGATGCCCTGGAAGTATTTTAATTTTTAAGTATTTTAATCAATTTTCCTCCCTTACTGTAAATAAATAATTATTAGCTGAATTGGGTATTTAAAAGACATTTTGAAACTGTGCAGCTGTAAAAAAAAAAAAAAAAAAAAAAAAAAGGCAGTAAAGCATCCACTCCTAAGCAGCTAGTGTATAAAGCACAGCAACGAATAGTAAAGATCCAAATGTTTTTATTGTAGTAAAATTAAACCATTTTTTTTTTACTATTTTGTTGCATTGGATAAGGTTTTATTCTGGCATAGAGCTAAACATTTTTCTCCATCTGCTTTTCAGATGACACCAGTCACGAATCTGCCGAACCATCTCGGAGTGATACAGCTAATTCAGGGCATCGGCCCCTGATGGCACGTCCATGGATGGTTTTCTTGCTGTTCTGCATTTCTGCACTTCTCACCTTATAGCCATGTGTGTCCTTCCTGCAGACAAGTCCCAGCAGCCCCCACTGCACCTTGCCCAAGCAGCCACAAGGCTTGTACAGGCAAGGGCTCCAGGCCACAGGATCCCTCTGAGACTCTCCAGGAGCACTACATTTGGCCCTTTTTCCAAATATTTAAGTGGTCCTTTATCAAGAAGAAAAGATTGATTTGTAGTGTGAGGGAGAAAAGCTAATCTGGCCTTTAGAAAATCAGCGGAGAACTCAATCAAGTTGTAACATCACTTGGGTTCCATTCCAAGCAGCCAAGTAAAACTGTGGTTTTAAGTGGTTTTGAATTCAAATAAACATGTATAAATGTCTACATAAAGGGTGTTAGATTTATGAGGCATTGACAGGCTATTTTTCTGTTTGTTCCTGTTTTTCCCCTACCCCTTAAAAATTTGCAAACATCAACAGATTGTCTAAATTTGACTACAACCTTGTATGTCCAGATGGTTGGAAGTCTGGTGATTGCACTCAAAGGGGAAATGGCTATGTATGGATGTTAATTGACATATTGTCGGATTGGAAACGAGAGGGAGGTAAAACATTTGTTCTCTGCAAACATGGGACTTACCTTAGTAGACCGCAGCATTAAAACAGTGCTTTTGTATTTTGTAGGATAAACCTACTGCAGCATAAATAACTCTATTTTTTCCTGTTGGCTTTTATCTATTGATATAAAATAGCAACGTTAACAATTCATTAAAACTCCTGGTCATAATGACTATGAGTGTGCAGCTCTGTATATAAAGCACCACAAGAGACTGCACATGGGTGACATTATTTCCCCCTAATTTTCTGGATGGAAATATTAGCATCTCTTAGAGTCAGCTTTGCAGAAAAGATCCAAAGCTTGAGGGGGAAAAAATGTATTTAAAACTAAAGAAGCATTTTATTTTCAAATGCATCGAAATGGCCATTAACCCATGTAAAGTGCCCACATATTCTTATATAACATTAACATTAACTTTGACACCAAATTTCTTTGCGAGCCTTTGCATGGCAGCCTTAGATATAAAATGTGCTTTTGCCAGGCCTGTAACAAGGAGATTCAGGCTTGAGTAAGACCCGAGTGTGCCCAGTTACACCTCTAAATATTTCCAGTTTACGTGACTTTTTAATGAGGTTTCAATTTGGCTGGCATGCAGAGCCTGTGCTGTCTGTGTTTGTGATATTGGAACTCGAAGGTTAATTGCATGGACAGTGCTAAGGTGACTCAGATATCCCTGGGACATTTTTTTTTAAAAATGCGGTCAGAGGGTTCTGTGTGAGGGTGAGTACACAAGCAACGGCTCAGGCTGAAAAGTTGTTGCGATGAACTCATGGGCAATTAGGCAGTCAGCACAACAAACAATGATGGGAACTTTCTGATATCGTGTAATTGTTTCTGATTTTTCAATTCTCAGTAGGCCTGTTTTTTTCCCCATTTCTTTTGCTTTCTGGGGTGCTGGAGAGGCGGTGCATTCCTGTTCGAATGGTAACTGTGCTGAAAGACCACTTGGGGTGTTAAACTAATTTAGATGAGGAAAAATGCCACCACATGTGCTTAATTTCATGGTCCAAATCCAAAACTATGGAAGCCTTTGGAACTCTAATTCAATAGTATTTGTATACCTACCATTTATACTCTTGATTAATAATGCTTATCATACTTTATACTCACTTTAATCCAGGAAATAAGGCGCAATTACATGGATACTGTGTATCCTAAAGTAGTCAAGATGTCATTAAACAACTACAGAAAACATCACCGACCACTATTATTATTATTATTATTATTATTATTATTATTATTATTATGATTATGATTATTATGATTATTATTAAAAAGCTGTTGTATATAGTGTTTGATATGGAGGTATTCATTTGATTAAGTCTTTTCTAAAAAATATCTAATAAAGTGAAAAAAGATTTCTGAAGAACTGAAGTCAGCATACACATGAACGTGATCTTCAGAAACCAATGGAGCCAGTACCTAACAAACTTAGATCTGTGGAGGGAAACCAACCGGCATCCGGAGCGTTTCGTCTTTCACATGCCTGTATTTCAGCTCTCCTCCCACCATCACCATCAGTTGGAAGATTCAGTCAGAGAGCAGTGGTGGGTTGTGTGTAACTGGATTCAGTGTTTTTGAGGGTTTCATTTTCTGAAAGCATATCTGTTTCAACCTTTTTTCTTTTTTCCCCCCATGATGGACTTGTCAGTTTCATTATGTGGCATGTGCATGAACTCGACAATGAAAAACATGTTAGGTAAAGTGTTGTTTTTGCTTGTTTTCCCCCTCTGGTTTTTCTGTATGTTGGTGACATGAAATAAGTGTTTGTCTCAAAGCTTTGTCCATTGAAGTTGGAGCATTGCACAGACGAGTAGATGAGACGTTTTACTCACAATACCCAGCAGGATGAAGGATAACTGTATGTAAAGCTGTTATGGACTGGCAGCAAGGGTAAAGGGATACAGCAAGGTTATGTTTGCTTTCCGTTTTCTTCTAATAAGGAGAGTCTATCCTCCACGAAATAATTTATTTAAACAATGGAAATCATGTTATTTCACAAGAACTCAACACTTGCAGTGCTTGCCCTCTTTTCTCTCTTTGTGAGATACAGCCACTTTTGGTTGTCAATGAGGTGGCCTTTCCAGCCGTAGTCCTTAAATCCTTTAAAATGCCAAGACCAGTGTTCGTACCATTCAGTCATTGGCACCTTTGTTCTGATTTTTAGGTATTATGTTTACTTTGTTGTCTACTCAAGCCCTACCCTTTTTCTCATATTCTGGGGATAACTCATTTGTACATATACTGTATATCAAAAGGTTCATGTGCTCCTGTTTTTCTCTTTGTTTTTTGTGGTTCTCATATTTCCTTTGCATCTCTTGGTGCTGTGTTTGATCAGCTTTCACCACTGTACAAACAGGAACAGAATTTTGAAACAAATAATAATAATAATAAAAAAAAAAAAAAAAAAAAAAAAGGTCTGTATTTGTATATACATGTGTCTGAGCAACTACGAATAATGATTAAAGGAAAAACACATTGCTTTGTTGTTCTGTTGCATGCTTGTTTGTGCTTTTAATGACAGAATTTGCATCAGATTATTGATTAAAAACATAACAATATGTTCAATTGGAAAAGCTAGTCACTTTATTGGTGTTCCTTTTGAACATGTTACAAAGAATGGCAGGACAAGAACGACACAAGGAGCGTCTACATGGTTTTTTTTTGTAGATATTCGATCAAAATAATCCTTAAAATAGAGCAGTGCACCGCTGGAAACTTTGACAGCGAGCTAACAGGAAAAAACTACTCTGTTCAAATCGATATGAAACATAGACAGTGTTGGCTATTAAATATGCACAACTGTCAAGGGTGTTAAATGAAAAATGCCCACAGTGAGATTTAAAATGTCTGTGAAATAAAACATTGGCTGTTCAGTGCCCTTCAAATGTGTTTCTTAGCAATACAAACCCTTTTGGGCCGGTATATCTAGAAAATGTGTTTTATAGCTACTTAGATGTACCATTTAATTTAGATCTAAATTTTAACGTTTCTAACCACTAGCAATTTCCTGGCCTTGTCCTGCACTCAGGGTCATAATGCTCTGATTAAATCTAAATGATCGTGACCCTCCAAATACAATCGGCAAAGGAACGATGTATGTTGACCACTATCTGCTTTTGTTGACATAAATCAAGCCCATCCGTATGTCGTATCAAGTCAGGTTTATTGTAATGTACACCGAGCGAGCATTCAAATAAATATTCCCAGTAAAGCAGGACACTCATACAAACTGCACATAGTACCTGCAGCACTTCTACAAGCAATTTATTGCAAAAAGAAAAAGGTAGCGACAGTCGGGCATCATATGAGATGGGAAGGAAAACATTTAATTTCTATTTAAAGCTTGACAATTTTGCAGACGTACACTCAAGGGCAGATATGCAGCTACATTTCTAATTTCTTTCCTTCTTCCTTTCCTTCTTTTTTCTTTTCTTTTCTTTTTTTTTCTTTTTGTCTCTAAAGCTCTCCTGGCTTCATACTGTGTTTTCTCTGAATACCAAACATGGTAACCATAGAAGCTGTAACCCTTTCCTTTAAAAGCAGACAAATAAATAAACACAAACGTATGGTTTCCGTTGTCTGTGCAATTTGTGATTTATTTTAACATTGCGTGCTTTTTTTTTTTTTTTAATCTATGTTTAGTTTTCAATACAAAACCAAGAAAAAAAGGTGATGATAGAATAGTTAATCCACCTTTGTTCACATTACAACCGAGACTATTTCACATGCACTTTCCCAGTTATTGAAAATCAGCCCAAGTGGAGATCAAATCTAGAGGATGTTTCACACCGGACACGAATGGCACTGAGAAGCTTCATGAATGTACAGTTTGGGGTAGACAAAAACAGCCCCAGGATCACTTCTTCATTCCGGTATGTGTCGTTTTCTTATGAATACTGGTGCTTCTCTTGTGCTTCGTTCCACAAAAGTACAAAAAGACCCACTTTAAGACATTTGCTAACAGCTGATATGGGTATCAAAGATAAAACCTTTTTGTCTTGGAATGTGTAGAGCTCAGGGCAAGCAGGGCTTTGCTCGATTACCCTTCTTTATCCTAAGGGTGCAACAAAAGACACTACAACAACATGGTGCTTGTGGGAACGCACAAAAACAATGGTTGGTTCTCAAGCACATCAAATAAATTATTAACCGGCCGGTAGATACACCCCAATGGCTGATGTGCTAATAGCTGGGATAAACAGCAACAGCAATTGGTATTGCTAACAGTGCAGTGTGACAGAATAATACGCCAAAATGTTTATATGGTATAGTGACAGAAGGTGAC
This sequence comes from Chrysichthys thysi, assembly GCA_030068315.1. Taxonomy (NCBI): domain Eukaryota; kingdom Metazoa; phylum Chordata; class Actinopteri; order Siluriformes; family Claroteidae; genus Chrysichthys; species Chrysichthys thysi. The sequence continues at coordinate 13,658,747 of JAQLOM010000038.1, read as the reverse complement.
AAGAGTTGTGTGTCCTTGCATTTTGGGATCCAAACCAATCAGCCAATCTTCGAAAACTTTGTTAACTGACTGCCTTAGTACACTTCACTGCATACAGTACCATGAAAAGGACAAAGATGATAAAAATGGAATGAAGGAAGGGAGGAAAATATTAACAAAGAGATCATTCAGGTGGTCGAAGAACTCAAAAAAAGCATCACGTTAGACGTTTCTCAGAGATAACTGACTCCACTAACAACTGGCCGGTATAACTGGTGAACTGAATATTAATTCAAATAGATTCATGGCACATTGAAAAATGTACACTGCAGGTCGGAAATTTGGGCCCACCCTCAGAAAAATAAATACAAAAAAATAAAATAAATAAATAAATAAATAAGATACAGTGGTTTAGCAAACTTTTATTATGAGAGAATATTAGAAATGCTTAAACAAATGTAACTGAGTGGTTTTCAGTATTTTATAGCTTGTCGTAACACATTATTTAGCCACAAAGGCTGAAACTATCTGTTTTGAAGAAGGCCTACAGGGTCTGTCTTTAGTGCCCTGACATTGACTTTGTGTTGGAATTTTATTTACTAATGACAGAAAAGGTGCAGGGAGGCTTTGGACACAAGATATTTCCAAAAAATTGCTCTAAAGCAATTTTTGTTAATAACTTGTGAATCTGAGTTGCTGTGTTAAAGTCAAGGGCTGGTTATTTTGATGAAATTCAAATTCACTCACATTCATTAAATTCCACTTGCAATGTATATTACACTTCAAAACCACTCCGTTACATTCGTTTTAAGAATGTTTCAAATTTTCTTATAATAAATGTTTGACAAAGCAGTGGTACACTGAAAAAACAAGGACTGAACAAAGTATGAGTGTACTTTATTTCTGTGCGCACCTTAAATGAATAGTTGTTTATTCATCCATCTGCTTATTTGGCTATTTAAACTTTAGAACGTGCCGAACAAATTCCTTAGTCAAAACTTTAAGTCAAGCAACAAATGACATGCTGTGACTTTTTATTATGGTTCATTAAGACTAAAAGGTACCATACAATGGACATTTGGTTAATGATAGGAAATTTCAGCTGAGTGAGTTGAATGTTTCAGCATCTGTTTCTAAGTGGAAGTGGATGAATGAGCTGTGTGGGGTCTAATAAGAAACAGCAGAGTGTTCTAATTCACAAAGGATTACACACCGTTTATGAGCGCCATTACAAAACGCCTACGCCCAGAAAAGAAAAAAAAAACACATTAAAAAGGATTTTCTTAAACGTGGCTGTAAGCACTTTCTTGGCTCCTAGTAGTTTATTCCAATCTATTGCTTAACAAAGACTTGATATGCATTTGATTTAATCTGACACTCAGTATTTTACGATAAAATAGAATCGCTAATAGTAACCGACGTTTACCCCAAAAATCTGTTACGATTGCTTAGAATCGGGGGAGGATGCAAATGTTTTTATTAGACATAAAAAAGTGCATTTTACATAACAGTTATGCTGTTGTATGTATTTATGTATGTATTTTTTTTATGAAACAAATATTTATTATTATAGTTATATGATATTATTACATTTGTACTATTATTGTAATTTTGATATATGAATTTTGGCTGATCAAAGTTCATTTTTACCATTTTTTTTTCAAATGTCTGAATCTAAATGTACCTAAAATTCTAAGTAAAAATACCTGACATAGAAATATATACTGTGTATAGAAAAAGATTCATGTTCCTCAACAATCACTTTATCTATCTATCTATCTATCTATCTATCTATCTATCTATCTATCTATCTATCTATCTATCTATCTATCT
>JAQLOM010000038.1:13513885-13528392 GCA_030068315.1 Chrysichthys thysi | reverse complement strand
TTTGGATTTTTACAACATTATTGTTGAAATACACAGTCCTGAAAAAGGGGCGTTTCTTTTTTTGCTGAGTGTATATACTGGCAGCTCGAAACATTCAGGCTTTTCTGGCTGCATTTCTACACACAGAACTGTCACTCACTTAATGCTTTTTTTATTGTTGTAGTTGTTGTTGTTGTTGTTTTTGCACCATTCTGTGTAAACTCTAGTGACCGCTATGTGTGAGAACCTATTATGTATGATTTTATGCATTATGCTGGTACAATATGATTGGCTGTTTAGACCACTGCAAAAATAAGCAGGTGTACATGTGTCCTATTAAAGTGGATGGTGAATGTATATACTATGATGATATAACATATAATAATGTGCAGTAGCATATGGAAAAAGTTTACAAAAAGACTATTATTTCAGATTTTTAAAAAATCATAATGTGGCTGATGATGACATGTTAATATGCGTTCATATTTACTGGTAAAATGTATGTGTACAAAGCTGGCTTATTTATCAAGATATGGCTTAGAATATACTATTTCTTTCTGGTTATTCCTTTAACAGCTTTGAGCTTTGTAAGTAAATCTTACATGGTTAATAACACTGATTCTGATTCCAGAATGGCTACATTACTGAGCAAGTTCAGGATTGACTTCTCTGACATTAACGTTCTTGGAGATATCAACATAAAGCCAAAGAACCACAAGTAAGCTGAGAACGTTTATGTGATGCAGAACAATTTTACTATTTGTAGTTGCCAGATAGTGACCTAATATCTCCTTCATTTCAGTAAAGAAAAATTTAAGGAGATGATCGAGCCCTACAGACTGAAGGAGGAAGAGATGGAGCAGGAGGATGCTGAGAGGTTGAAGGCTGAGGAGCCATGGAGGATTACTGATAATGAACTAGAATTATACAGGGCCAAGGTGAGACTGAATGATCAACGTGTATTTATTCTAGATTGTTCACTTAAGTCCTGCAGTTATTAGTCATTAAAGTAACTAATCATTGGTTGTAAAGCTTTGGGAGAACCAATTCAGACTAATATCGATGTTACATAAACATACCTGTATCGCTGTACATTCATACAAACTATGTGCTTAAATTAGACAAATCGTCAAATAAGATTGAACGAACTGCTAAAGGAACACTCCAGCACAGCAAACCTCATTGTCATGTGAGTAGTTCTTCTTTAAACTTCTTTATATACCTACTAGAATATTTGTTCATCTGTGTGTTTTTGTTCTCAGTCTGACCTTTTTTGCAGTGTATTTTTAAGATGGGCCCAAATCTGGAGTCACTTTCAATCAGAAGTTCACGTAGTGCAGACTACCCAATCACAAACCGAGCAGATTTGAAACAAATCTCCCACTCATGACATTCTATTGTAAAGACCATGTCATAAATGTACCTGTTACCTGAATGAAGACGCAAGCTTCAAATATTCCCCTCGCAGCCGGCCGCACAGAAATTCAGCTTAAAAAACTATTTTATTGATTATCAGAATCAAAAAGACTTTTTTATTTAGAAAAAAAAAAAGCGCTCATCTCGGCATGCATATTATTTCATATTATCTACAAATCTCAACTATATTTTTTGATCATTATTGATGTGCAGAGTTTGCTGAGGAATATGACACCAACATTGTGAAGATATGGTAAAAAATATTGGACCGTCTACACTCTATGCCATATGGGGAAAAAATTGTAAAAGTGATCTGATTTAATTCCATCTTTTTTTACACCCTCAGGCCAAAAAGGATTACCAACAGATTTGCTTTTCTTCTTCATCCATGTTTAGAAACTAGTACAGTATGGTGTACACCTGGCAGCTCTACCAGCATTGTGATTTTCCATGATGTGCACTCTGAGACAGTCAGGGCAATTAGCATATGAACGAAAGATTATTTCAACATTTAGAATTTGCTGCCCCATGCAGGGAATGTCTGATTGAGATCCTTGAAATGATCAATTTTAAGGCAGTGAACACCTAGCTGTTGCCTATTGTTGCCTTCCAAGAGACTCAATCTAGCAATCTAACTGTGAAAAAAGTGCTCCAAGAATCTGCAAATTAGTACAAATGATGTATATTTTCTGGCCTGCAAGACTCATTAGATGACCACTAATAATTCAATCTAAACAATTACCACTTCCACACTGCCATTCATTCATTCATTCATTCATTCATTCATTCATTCATTCATTCATTCATTCTCAAAAACTGCTTGGTCGTTGTTGCAGTGGATACACAGCTTATCCTTGGAATGCCAGAACATTATTACATGAGACCCCAGTGTTGTTTTCGTGTTTCAGCGTTGTGTTCAACAGGAAATAACCATCTGCATTAATAGTATAACAAGGAAACTCTTTAAGGCCGAATATTCTGTACTGATATTAGAAAATCGGGGTAATATTGATGTCTGGAGATTTCAACCTGCTTTTAGTAAACTTTTTGGAATGTATTGGGGCAAAAACAAAATAGAGAAGATTTGATTGCATAGTGAATAATATGCAATTTATCAGAGACTAAGAATTAACATGTGAATCTCTGATTGTTATATGTCTGCAGAGAGAACTATTTTGATCATATCACAAGAATATTTGGGCTACTTTCATATATAAGAACAACATGGGTAATTCATTCATCCAATGTCTACCCTTCCCAATTTTTCACAGGAGCATGCCACTTACCAGGAAAGGAACCGTGTCCAGTGCCCTGTACATGTGCTGGCTGGAAACACTGTCTAATGGTCTTCCACCAATTCTGCTTGTAAGAGGAAACCATCAAAGTGTTCTTACTTTCTATTCATGAAATGCAGGCATGCTATTTTACAAATACAAAGAGAAGACACCATTACAATCAGTACAGCATTGTAGCATGGTGCATGCTGTCTTTGTCCAGTGTCGCAAAATCTTTTGTTCATTTTTACATAGAAAATGTGAAGCCAATTTAACAAACCTATATGCGATATGGAGTGTGTTTCTAATTTTTTGTTTGGTGGCACATGAAAAGATTTTGGGTAAGAGCTGATGAGTAGGCTGTTTTAAAGTCATTTTAGGGTAAAGACGGACATGTGAAAACTACAAAGGAAATGCTTCGCAACACTGCAAATTTTATGACACTGATGCAGTTTCAAACATAAAATTTTACCTTTGACTTTTTGCTCTCTCCAGGATTGTAAGTAGAATATAGCCTACATTCATGTAATAATTCATTTTATTCTAGTGCAAAATTAATGGGTTTCGCACAATTCCTGAGATCACCAATGTCACCCGACATTAAGCTGTCAGTTCTAACAGATTTACTGATTTTTTTTACTGACTAGATATAACAAATATGTACATGGTTCGAAGAAAGATCACTGCTGAATGGATTTTCTATTTGCAACACTGATTAAATAACTGTGTTTATTTTAACAACATTTCTGCCTTTGCATGATTTTTCAGTTGTGATTTATATCATTTGAATGTGATATTTTATTTGTGACAGTGTATAGAATTTACTCTCCAGTCAATAGTACAGTCTTAACCCTGTTCTGGTACCATGGTGTTGATGTGACCCCAGCCCTCTTTGGAACATGTTTTTTTTGTTGTTGTTTTTTTTTGGAAACTATCACAATTAGTGACCTTGCCTACAAGATATTTTCTCGTAAGGCCTTTCTAAGTATGTGACACATATTTGATAGTTTCAAAGTCTTTCCGCTTATTTTTTATTTAGGTTTATATTCGCTTCGCCATAGTACCTTCAATGTGACGGGTACTATGGGTCAATTTGACCCTAAGAAAAAATAAACCTAAATAAAAAATAAGCGGAAAGACGGGTATGTGTGGTCACAGAAGCACAAAAACTGTCAGAAGAAATGCTGTCAGACAGAAACCAGGGCTGAAAGGGAATGGGGGTCAAGCAGACACACCCTTGAAAGCATCTGATTTATTTTTTGATGATGTCATGAGAACAGAGATTATGACATGGACCAACCAAAAAACCGAAAATGTGAAAACTGGTTACACGAGCAATGCTGGATTTTTGTACCTAAAAACCCACCACCAGAGGCACCCGCAGCAGTCGCAAGCACCACACAGCGTCATCCAGGACAACACAAGAGACGCTTGTGTTTGATTTGTCCCAGATCAAGTATCAAGAAAACCAAATTAGTTGTGCCAAAAGTAACCAATGCCAACAGTAACATTTTTGCCTACAGCGGGGTGAAATAAGCAGAAACTCGTTGTCATACCATATTATTTCAAGGAAAATAAAATATCGTTAATCTGGTCAACCTGACCCCATGGTACCAAGAATGTGACTTTCTCCATGGTACCAGAGCAGGGTTAAGACCAAAGAAATTTCTGACATCCAATGAGCGGCAGTTTTGTGAGCAGAATTGTCTTGTTTTTGAGAGGTGTGATAGGAAAATGTCCAAATAACCGCTCAAATAAAAACTCATTACCACCATCATTACTGGTAAGCAGAAAAGCATCCCAGAATGCACAGCACATTGAACATTAAGGAGGATGGTCTAACAACAGAATTTGCCATTGTTGACAACAAAGGCTCAGCTAACAGATGAAATCTATACACATCACCTATAAGAAGGTCGTGGTATGAGACTTTGTAACAGAACAAAGTGCAAAATAACTCCTTCTATTAAATGCACCCAAATTCAGGCACATAAAGTGAATCCGAATTAGACATACACAATCCAATTAGTTCAATGAGAGAGATTTTTCTGTTTTTGTGGCTGTTACCAGATCATTTCATGATTTTCCTGCCTTTGCTTACAGCTAATGTATGTTAACCAAGTAAATGTAACTAAATGTAATGTAAATAAATCTGGTGCGCTCGGTCACATGGTAAAAAAAAATAGCTGGCAGCATGATTAGGCCTAGGTATGTGTCAGGTATGAGTCGGTATGTGTTAATTCATCTTAATGCTTCATTGTTTTTACTTAATATCTTCATAAAAACTGGACAGACATATGTTATACCTTTTTTCTTCAGTGACAGATATGTGCGAGCTTTGCAGAGGCACCAGCAACAGAACAGGTTTTCTTTTCAGGAATTCAGAGAAACCACATTTTGGTCAGACTGCTGTGGGATGTTATCATAGAGTTAAAATCAAGAGAGTGTTTGTTTCTGCAGTTGTATTTTATACAGGCGGTGCTGTCATGATGTTACCAATGCTGTGTCCAAAACAAGATATACCAAGCTATGTGAGTTTCCGTAGGCAATGTACACACTATGGGAAATCTGTATTCTTTTTGCTGAATACTGGTCAACAAGTATTTGTTTACTGTGAGAATGAGGCAAGAGAGCAAGCTCAGGAAAGGACACCAAGGTCAGTCACGAGTACCGTAGTTTACCTGCAAAGTCAACTAAAATTCAGGAATTCTGCGACCTCTTTCTCGAGCAACGTGGGTAGGAAAGCCTCAGGACTGGTGTCCATTGAAAGCTACCCAAGAAGTGTTTTTAACGGTGGTGTGTGTTAGTCATTGCGATCCTGAGCTTCAGGCCATCAGTCACTTCACAAGGGCAGATGAGTCCCATTTTAGTAATGGTAGAGTCTTGCCACTAAAGGACATGATCACATAACCAGTGTATTCATCCTATATGTTCTTGTGATACTTATTATTCTTCTTTGCATTTTTTAATGGATTTCTCTACCAAGTTAAGGGCAGGTGGAGACTGGTAAAGTGGGACAATGGGTAAAGGAGACTTAAGCTTGGTCTTGGGTATTTTTGTCTAGTTATCTTTCACTGATCAGAACCTAATTTTAGTTCATCTTTGGGATGGCAGGGTTGAAATTTTTTACACTGTGCAGATGTGATGTCATTCCTGACCCAACTAACTTTCAGAACTAGGGGCATTAGAAACTAAGGAGATTTCAGTCACTGTCCAAATCTGTTTCTCCAAAGCGAACTAATAATAATAATAATAATAATAATAATAATAATAATAATAATAATTGAGTGTCCCACTCTAAATGTATGTCCCACTTTACCAATGTTCTCAAAAAAAAGATCTGGGCTTTGGTCAGCTGAGGTTCGAAGAGGTATTATTTCAACTGTGTTCTGGTATTTTGTTCATTTTAATTTTTAAACTATGCATAAGGCAACCTGAGATTTTTAACATTACAGTATTTTATATTGTTATACAGGGGCAATAACCCTACCTTAAAAAAAAAAACCCACAGAGAACGTGAAATTCCCATGAAATTCCCAAAACCGTCCCACTTTACCAACCTTCACCCTATACACCGCCACCTAGTGTATCGGAGTACAGGAGTGCTAATTGACAATTGAAAAAAAAAAAAAAACACCAAATCTTCAGGCAGGAGGCACCTGGGGTGGCCCATCAGATTTTCAGGGGGGCCATTGCCACCCCTTGGTGTTCCTAATAAAGTGACAAAACACCCCCCCACACACACACACACACCCACCCACACACTGACCTGTGTTAAACACGTGTGATCAGACCCATAATCAGAACACTCCTAACCCCAGGTAAACCCTGACTCAGGTGTTCCAAGGAATTTGGCAGATCCTGTTTCCCATGAATCCTAATGAGTCATTAATAGCCAATACCCTCCCATCCGGTGCATCCCGCACTCCTCAGCCGATCTGTCAGATATTCTATGTGGAGAATGTCAGTCACTTCCTCCGTTGGCCAGAGTAGTAAGGCAAACGGAGTTGATGCGTACGACAGCGGTGATGATTGGGAGATCGGTCTCGGCGATCTGATCATCGACCTGGAAGCCGATTTGGAAAGGGATCGCCGGAAATCCGACATGAATCGCATTGTGACCGTGAAAAGCCCCGCGGACGAGCTGCCTTTCGGGGTCGCCCCGGAAAGCTCCAGCGCCGCGTTCGATGGCCTCGCGAGTCCCGCCGCCGCTTTCTCCCCCGAGGTGCGGAGACTGAAAGACAAGCGGCGCAGTTCGTGCGCGACCCACGGCGGCGGCGGCGGCAGCGGCGACAACCCGCACGCGCTCGACCCTCCTCCCCCGCCGCCGCGCGCGCTCCCCAAAGTGTGCCTCGCTAAGCGGCGTGACGCTCAAGGACGCCCCGGAGAGGCTTTCGACATGAATCCCAGCGATCCCAGCGCTCTATGCGCCAAAGGCAAAGAGGCCAAGAGAGGAAAACACCCCGGCAAAGGGCTTAAAAAGGACAAGGAGTGCGCGCGGGCGCGTAAGGAGAAGCACGGGGGGGAAGCCTTTGAATTCGAGCACGGTCGTGCTTTCGGGAGGACCTCAGAGAGCGCGTGCTATTGTGCCAACGGGGGGACGGCGCTCGTGGATAGGGGCGAAATGGACGCGAAGGGGGTAAGGGCTGGTGCTTTTGTTGTGGACGAGGATGGAGGGAGCTGCGAGCGCGAGCCCGGCCACAGGACCGAGGTAAGACAGACAGACAGACAGGGAGGCAGGCAGACAGACAGGGAGGCAGGCAGACAGACAGGCAGCCTGAGAGGCTCGGGAGGATGCTTGCTTTGCACCAGAGAATGAATGAATGAATGAATGGCGTCCGTTTGTTGATAAATCCCAGCCCAGCGTTAGGGTCTACATTTGTACCGTGTGGGACACGTCTCCTCCCAGGGCTGTGGGCAGTGTGAGCCGGGGGAGGGATGCAGGGCAAAGCCAAACACCAGTGGTGAGGAGAGACATCATCATAAAATGTGTCAGGGGCAGTTTCAGGGGGAAATAAACGTGTGTGTGTGTGTGTGTGTGTGTGTGTGTGTGTGTGAACTGCAATAAAGGACCTCACATATGCAAACTGAACATACTGTTTACCAACCAAGGAGTGATGGTCCTTTCACTGCTCAGGCTTGGATCCATGTTTGGAATAGAGATGATTTGTGGAAGTAAAACCCAAACGCTTTCCTCAGCACAAGAAATGCGCAAGGGGTTGTTGCTTATAAACACATCACTTCAAAGTATCCTGTCGTTGTCAGCCATTTCCTCGGGATTTTCTTAGACAGCCCTTTTGATGGGTGTTTTTTTTTTTTTTTTTTTTTTTTTTATGGCTGTTGCTATTGGAGACCTGAGCAGCATCACTTCTTCCTATTTGGACAAAAGCACTGTGTGTGTGTGTGTGTGTGTGTGTGTGTGCGTGTGTTTGATGTGATTTCATCTGGTATTTACTGTTTTAATATAGAGACAGTGAGAAGCTCCACCCCCCCACACCTCCCACCCCCAACACCACCACCCCCACCCACCCCCACCCCGCCCGTTGCTTTCTATTGTCCCTATATGTCTACATTGTTCTGATGTTTATCTTATGTGCTCGATCAAACGAACCGTGTTCTCCCTCACATATCTTTTAGATTGCACCGACCGGGTAAGAATGGATTTCGGGTAAGCACGCCGCAATATCCACTGTGTGCCCGCTGTTTTGTCTTCTTCTTAGTTAAGTGTAAAAACCAGGTCAGTGGGGACCAACACACAAGAGGCTGAAAGAGCTGTTGAGTCAAACTACATGGAGCCGTGTCAACCAGGAACGAGCGTAAATCTGGAAGGGATTGTGTGGCACGAAACAGAGGAGGGTAAGGACAATACCCGAGCTGCTGGATTACAGACAATGCTGCATTACTTTAAAGACGCCACATGATGGGAAAGAGCGGTTTTGTTGCCCGTATTTGATGCGCATTAAGAGTCTATTACGTATAATAGGCTCTGAGTCATCAATAAAATACATGTCGTATTTCATAAGCTAGGTATAAATAAAATTAGACAGAACAATGTGATTAATTAATTTATACTGTGTGTGTGTGTGACAAATAAACATATAAAAGGCCAAAGGATTAGTCTTGCCATGAGCTATGAACACCATTGGGCTCCGTTTACAAAGCAGCTGGGAGAATGAATCACCTCCTAAAGCGTTTAAACATTTGAGGGCAGTGGAGACACTGGTTGCATATTGATTAAGCAAATTAAAATTTTAGAGGACCATCTTAACAACTCTGACTGAGATCAATCACGTAGCGAATCCAGACAAAATGCTGTGCAAGAAATCTCTCATAATGTTCGCTGTGTATCAGAATATGAAGAAAAAGATCCAGGTTATGGAAAAAAGATGCGCAAGTTGTAGTTTTGTCGTGTCAAGTAAATATTTTTTTTTGTATTAACAGTATTTTCTGTGGGGGTTCTGTCCAAGTTGTAAAAATTTGATCAGTTCGATGGAGAAAGGACACTTAAGGCAGAGCATAATTATGCATCATTATGCGGAACTGTTCACATTTTTCTGGACATTTATGTAAGCCATATGTGACTCATAGGTGGTTATTATTTCTGTCTGATGGCTTGTTTTCAGGGGTGCTTGTTGTCAATGTGACATGGAGAAAAAGGACCTATGTTGGAACTCTGTTAGATTGTACCAAGCATGACTGGGCCCCCCCTCGGTAATGCTTCAATATTTAAATATTCTATTTCCCTCTTATGAAATAATATTAAAATAATGTAATATTCTATCATCCTAGATTAAAGTTACAGAAATACATCTGGTATGCTTTGAATCATGCATGTAAATATTCTCATGTTGAATTTTTATTCACTAGGTTTTGTGAGTCTCCAATGAGCGATTCTGAAATGACATGTGGCCGTGGACGTGGCAAACGGATGAGACTGGCCGTCTCTGATCAGCCCGTGATAGAACCTGGCCTCTCTAAGATACGAGGGCTGACGCATAAGAGACGCGGCGTGGGCATAGGCAACAAAGGGAGACGGGGAAGTCTAAACTTTAGTTCCTGTAGGACCCCTGGATACTTTTCAGTAGAGGACATTAAGTCGAGTTCACTTATGTGTGGCAAAAGGATAAGCAAAGCTCCACCTGATCTAGATTTGACCTTAGTTTCCGAGGACATCAGGAATGGAAACGGGAAAAGAATTCGCACGAAATCTCGGAGTGCTCCGTCCACTCCACAGGGGAAATCTGATCCAGTGTTCCTGGATCAAGTTTGTGCATCACCAATGCTAATTGACTGTCCACACCCTAACTGCACCAAGAAATACAAGCATATTAATGGGCTTCGCTATCACCAATCGCATGCACACTTGGACAGCATCAGCAAACAAGAGTTTGAGGCAGAGAGTGAGGACCGGCTCTCTGATTACGATGAATCACTCACCAACCTGCCCCTTGACTCCAGTGAGAATGGCGATATTATTTCCAAGAAGCCACGAACCATGTATAAGCTTAATTCGGCTGGATCTTTAAAGAACAGAAAGTTATTACTTACCAGCGATCACAGTCCTACATTAAACGCCAAGCAGCGAAGGAACGTGATAGGCAAAGATGGACCCACCGATGACTTAAACAACCTGCCACTTATTTCAAACATGTCCGTAGTACTTGAGAACTGTCTTATTACAGATCGTAACTCATCCATAGAGATGCCCAAACTTGAAGCTGAGGGTGTCATCGAGAAGCGGGAAGCTAAAAAGGAAAACGGAGTTGCTGAAAGGTGCTCAGCCAAAACTAGGAACAACAGGTTTGTTGTTACTACCCCTGCACCTCCAAAGCTTATTGCTATTCCTACATTTCCTAGTAAAGTCGCAGATGGCTCGTCTCATCAACCTTCACCATCTGTTGCTCTCACCAAGACTAAGAATCTTTCCCTGAAACCCATAAAGCCAAAATTGGACATCGCTGCACAAGTTAATATGGCAAATGCAGCCCTAGTGGTAAGCAAGGAAAGCAGGAGAAAGGAGAAGCACAGGCTAAAGGATAGAAATTATAAAGATTCGAGAAGCCCAAAAGCTGATCCTGCTTTCATAAAGGCCGATGACTTGAAAAGCTTAGGAAAGGACTTGCCAGTGAGCTTGTTAAAAGAGCATCTGAGCAAGCAGGATGTTGTTAACGGTCTTACTGGTGAAACTCAAGAAAGTCGGATGGCGAGTATCAGAGCTGAAGCGGACAAGGTGTACACTTTTACCGACAATGCACCTAGTCCCTCAATTGGGGGCTCTGCAAGAATGGACTCGGGCACACTTTCAAACTGTGACAGTAGCACCACCAAGACCAACAGTCCAGCATACTCAGACATATCAGACGTGGCAGAGGATGGTGGATTAAATTCTAGATCAAGGAGAAACTCAGCCCCTGATTCCAATCTGAACGGAAACATCAATCCCAAGATTCCAATTACTTCCGTCACTACAGCCCTGGGGAAAGAAACTCAGGCATCATCTCACAACCATGGATATGAATCCTATGGTCTTCCAGGCTACATGCACTCTGGACAAGGGAACCCTGCTGCTTTCCTAAAGGCTTCCACACCTTATGCTCGAAATAAGGAGGACGTTCGAGAGTTGAGCGAGGACCTGAAAACCTCAGAATCAAGCGCCGATACTAGCTCTCAGTCCCAGCTTCAGTTAGCTATGACACAAACGCAGACTGCTTTAGCCCAGTCCCTATACTATGGACAGTATGCTCGTAATGCTCCCATAGACCAGAAGGTTTTGATGGTTCCAAGCAATCACAGGCAGCAGAGCGAGACATGCTGCGATGACGTGCAGTGCAGCAAGCATAACAGAGTCCAAGCTAGACGTGGACCTGAGCAGAAAGAACGAACAAAAGAGGATACAAAACAGATGATAACGTCATCTGTGGCCATTCATAAGGGAACAAACTCTGTTAAACTCAGCTGTGCGAAACCTGGTTTCATCTATGTAGAGCTGGACAAACAGTTGTCTCTTCAGCAGCCCCAGGTGAAGTCTTCTGTCATGTCAATAGCAAAAGACCAGGGGCTTAACAAGGAGTCTGAAGACTTCAACTCAGAATGTCAGAATGCAAAGACAAATGTGGATACAAATGTAACGTATCTAAATGTAAGTCTCTGACATTACTACACATTATCTGAAAATGTGCTTGTAAAACACAGATCTCTAGAAATGTCCTTGATTTAAGTGTAACATGTAATAGACTTTGGGTTAGGATTTGTGTATCATGTAATGAGTAGAATATTGCGTCCTGAGGAGCCTAAGTGATGTTGATGTAACTAATATTCTTCCCCCTTAATCCTTTAAAACTAACCGTCACTTCTGTTGCATGACAACGGACTTCCCGTTGTACATGTTTGATTACCTTGGTTGTAAAACCCTGAACTGTTTGACGGTAGATGTTCCTCTGGGTTTAGGCTTCAGAATCACAGTCCTGGAGCCACTCATTTCAGTCCAAATATGTGAAGCAGCAAACTCAAGAGGTAAACAAGGTCTCTCAGGAACTAGGCCCAGACAAGGGGAAAGACTGGCATGTGCCTCCTGAGGCACAGCCCAGACTGGAGGCTGAGCTTCAAAATGTACATTGTGAGACACCTTCTGAGGACATCGAGGAGAGTGCCAGAGCGGAGGCGGAAAAGACACCTAGTGAAACGTCTGAAAACCCACAGAGCACAAGAGTGGCTGTGTCGTCTTCTCAACAATCATACATCCAGTACCAGCACTCTTACCCATACCTCCATCTGTGTGAGACAAATAACACATCATTTAGTGTGATGTCCCCAGCATTGGTGCACAACTATCCAGGTAATGTTGGATGGAATTCTCAAAGCATTTCTTTTCATTTCGGTTTTTTAGCCTTCGCAGCAATCATTCAGTATATTTTCTGCTTGCTAGGTTTCCATTACCCTATGTATGGGAAGACACCTGAGAGGGACGATTCAAGTGGGATGCAGCACAGCAAGACAGTTTCTGACCCCACAGACCTTGAGCTGCTCCCACATCACAGCCATCCGTTCCATGGAAAATGTCAGGTGGTGAGTATCTTCTGAACGTTCTGCCTCACACAACCTGTGTTGTTTTGTTGACTGGATTGAGATTTCATCCAAAGTGTTGTTCTTCCACCTCCTTCAGCCCGGGGAGCCAGCAAGTACCGAACAGGAGGACAGAGACACGGAGCGTGAGAGAGAAACCGTTCCGTTCGCTCACCACCTTCACACACATCATCACACTCACCTGGGCATGAGCTATTCTCTTGTGTCGGGGCAGTATGACCAATTTCAAGGTGAAAAGAAAAGCTAAACAAACCTTGATCCTCGTTGACGTTTCTAAAAAAAAAAAAAAAAAACAGTATGAACGCTGGTTGCCAGGTGTGAAAATGAGGATCTTCACTCTAATTTTTGGTTTAACCATCTTTGAAGGTCTGAGTACAGTAGCCATGTGTGCCAGTCAGCAAGTGGCAACCACACAGACCACTTCCTGTGGTATGTATGGCCTTATTGCTTGACTGGAAATAGCTGCTGTCTGTTTACTAGGTCGTATCTGAATACTGATTATTCATTTTATAATTGCAGAGAATGATGGGAAGATGTGAGTCCAAACTACATGTTCCTGGCTCACACAAGGATTCATAGACATCAATTCCATGGTGTTATTCATTGCCTCCATGTGAGGCTACTTTCATTTTTTAATGAATGAATGTAACGTTAGAGGTACAATGCAGTGCTAACAATATGATGAAATACTGTATAGGTATGTCATGACATTAGCCTAGTGAGATAAGGTTTTGTAAAATATGCTATTTGCTTTTTGGGTGCCTGTCACAAATGACAACCATGTAAACCTTTCTGTAATTACTCTGCCTGTAAATGACTACATCTAGCTGGTAGAATGCACATGTATTGTTGTGTGACCCTGATATTGAATGTATTTGATATTTTATAACCTCTATGTGCTAAAGGATGATTTGCAGTAGACTAAACGTGACTGTACAGTGGATCTGTCCGCATTAGCCTATTAACATGAAACTGCTCTGGCCATAGCCATTAATCAACTGTATTGTGTTCAGTGAAAAGAGTTACTCAACATGTCTCAGTGCCATATAGTACTGTTGTGATGTACATTTTGTACAGAGTTTAACAAGCAATCAGTACTAACTTATGTACAGTTGTTTTCAGTGCAATGTATGGTTGTCTACCCAACCTCACTTACATGGATAAAGTAGTACCCTTTATTACTTGAATCGTGCTGCATTACCTAAGTATGTTTACAAGCACATCTTTGGAAAGATATGTCAGTGTTGTAGTTCGGTTCATCCTTTCAGTCATGAGGTTTTACCTAATGTCAACTATACTGTACCATGAAATTATGTTGCTTTTTTTTATACTGTTCTTGCCTTAACGCGTTTGTCAACCCAAATAAAGGTAAACATTGTTTGTAGATTTCTTCATTATTTTTGCTCCATTTACACTGACCACAGATAGATACGCATCACGTACCTGGTGCATGTTTTATCTACATGTACAGTAAAGTTGTTCATTTCACACATTACACACTTTTATGTAATGCTATGTTCCTATGGCAATAAAATAGGATACATACTAATAGGTGTAGGCTGTAAATGATTTGTAAAACACGATGTAACGTGTACAACCCGAATTCCATAAAAGTTGGGACGTTCTTTAAAGTTGAATAAAATGAAAACTAAAAGACTTTCGAATCACATGAGCCAAGATTTTATTCACAACAGAACATAGATAACATAACAAATGTTCAAACTGGGAAATTTTACACCTTTATCCACTAAATGA
>JAQLOM010000038.1:13491425-13502442 GCA_030068315.1 Chrysichthys thysi | reverse complement strand
CAGAGCACAGTTTGGGAGGGATTGCGCAATCCAAGGTGAGGCTCAGCTCGCTGCTGCCTCACCACGCGTCTCTTCCCTGGATTTGAACGGAAATGCGAAAATTCAGTGATTGTTTTTTTTTTTGTTTTTTTTTTTTTTTTAAATAAAAAAAAAAAATCTAAATTTTTAAGTTAAATGGAAAATTAGTTTCTAGTTCAAACCATTTGATAAATACAACCATTTATTTGCTTATTATACATTTTATTTTTTTTTCATGATGACCAGTGAGGCTCTGCCCCCCCTGCCTCTCTTGACCGCACGTCACTGATCTGCTTCTACAGTACTGCTGTATGATGCTTCTGTACCACTGTGTCATGAATAGTTTGTGGGAGTGAATGGGTATGTGGAGGTGTTCCTGTGCATTTGCGCTCTCGTTTTTGTTTATGGACAATGGCAAACGGATGAAAATTAAACATTTTTTATGCTTTAGCTAATCTCCAGTTCAGCAAAGCTGGTCAGTGAAGGTTCTGAGTTCTTCTTCTTCTACACTCTCCTGGGCAATGATGTCACCAGCGAACCCTTCCAAAACCTCATCAGTCCAAACTTTGAGCCAGAGCGAGCCTCGGTTCGTATCCGCAGCAGTGACAAAGTCTTGCGTGTTTTTTTCAGCCAGCAGGAGAGCCTTCAGGTAATTCACCTGAACTGTTTATTTGGAATGTTTTCCGTATTTGTTTATGTAGAGGTGTTATGCATTTCTACACAAGTAATCTATGTCCGCTTTACTTTTGCATATAAACACTGATCTTTATGTATAGATCCATCTTTGCTGTGGAAACCAGTCTTTAGGCAGCACTGAGGTCTCTCTTGCTGCACTCATGAAGAATAGCATGGATCTGGTCAACCAGGTGGCCACTGTAGAGGGGGCCTTTGTCTTGAAACCACCACACCGCTTCCAGCAGGACCGTCAGTCTGTCCCAGTGGATTTACAGCCAACAGTTGGGGTGGCAGTAACCTTGAGGAGAGAGGAAGCCGAAACTGAGGTGTATATAAAGCTTAAAAAGGCAATGTTTCTGTGGGAATTAAATGCTGATTGGTTGGGTTAGAATCTGATTTAATGCATTAGCCCTGGACAAGCAGAATTTACCATTAAACGTGTCTCAAGCTAAGATGAGACAATGGTACTTTTAGTTTTATGAGATTTGCATTCTAAATATTAGTCACCTTAATATGGTTCCACTAATAATATTAGATTGTAAAGAGTTTATAAAATGAACTTAACTCACAGTACACAGGGAAACAGCGTTATAATAAAACTGTCAAGTAAATATTTCTGGTGATTTATATTAAAATGCAACAATCAAGCAATATCAATTTCTTGTCTAAAGTACTGTTGTGTAATGGGAACTGTTTTACAAACAAGAAACTAAAATCGATTAAGTGAGAGACAAAATATGGCCAGATATTCTGTGTATTTTTAGTCTTCTAGCAAAAATAGTTCCCACAGAAGCCATACCTTGTAGCAGGTATTTAGCTCACTAGTTATCTCGCTTTGATTTGTACATTCCTGTTGAGGGTGGTTCCAGTTAATTTGTCATCCCTTCTTACTTGTCTTGCAAGGTTTCATATTTTAAATCAAAAGTTTTGTGCCTGAAAAATATCATTTGCCATGTCTGCTGATGAGGTCACCAGGGCTACTCTACTAATGAACTAGGAAGTGAAATTTTACTTGGTAACCATGGATGAATGGAGTGGCTTACACAGGGAAACATCTCAGTTCTTTTGTAGGAAATATAGACACTTTTGGAAAATAGACACCCTTGTGTTAGAAATGCAGGTTTTTGTGATGTAAAAAAAACTGAACCAAGATGAATCATTTCAGGTTTGTTTTCCACCTTTAATGTGATGGAGCAAGCACCAGAATTGAAGTGAAAATGATTAGAAATGTTTTCAGGAGAAAAAAAGCTTACAATAATTGATTGTACAGTTGTGCACACCCCCTTAACACCTAATTTGTTGAAACACCTTTTGCGTATAATACAGCACTCAGTCTTTTTGTGTAAAAGTTTACCTAATTAGCACGTGTATTTGGCAATTTCATGTCACTCTTCCTTGCAAAAATGTTCTAGATTGATCAGATTGTGGGGGGATCTCCTATACACAGCCCTTTTCAAGTCATTTCACAGATATAGATTAGGGCTCTGATTGGGCCATTACAAAACCTGGATCATCATCTTCTGAGGCTTTTTCCTCTGTTGATTTGGATTTGTGCATTGGGTTGGGTGTTGTGTTGGAAATTTTTCTTCACATTCAGCTGTGGAACAGAGGCCTGCAGGTTTGGTGCAATAACAGATGAGACTTTTGTCTCAGCAGACTATAACAAGATGGTTTGGGATGATTTAGGTGGAATTTAGTTTTTTTTTTTGTTTGTTTGTTTGTTTTTTTAATGTGACATACAAGAAATTGTTGTCATGCACATGGAGTGATCAGTATTTGCCAGATGTTCCTGCAGCTCTTTTAATGTTCCTGTAAGTATCTTGGCAGCCTCCCTGATATTTTTTTGTTCTTTTGTCATTTTTGGAGAGACATCCTGTTCTTGGTAAAGTTACTATCTGTGCCATTCTTTCCACTAAATGCCGATAGGTTTTATTTGTACATCTAATGTTTTAATTCTTTTATGACCCTTTTCTGCTTGATATCTTTCAACAATGAGATCAAGTATGTGCTTTGTAAGCTCTTTGAGGAACATTGTGTAAGCAGTTGGATGAAACCAAGATCATGTCCAGAAAATCTGGAAGAAATGGCTGAGCTTTATTTGGGACTAATCAGAATCACTTCATTGATTACGGGTGTAGAATAATTGCTTTTAAACTTTAGCTTGAATGACTGTTTTGAGAACAGTTACCCGACACATTAAAGCATGTGCACACTTGTGCAGCCAGGTTATTCTACGTTTTTCTTCTTTTTCCCCCAAAAATGTTTCTATTTGTTTAGAATTTGAATGTTGTTGGTTGCTGAACTCACCAAACACTTTATCAGGATCACTGTACTATGTACTAAACTGGGTAGCGCCTCCCTTTTCAATCAAAACAGCCTCAGTTCTCCGTGGCATAGATTCCACGAGATTTTACAAGCATTTCTTTGAAATTCTGGTTCATGTTGACATGATTGAATAATGCAGTTCCTGCTGATTGTTAAGGTGTAATTTTATGCTCTGATTCTCAGGTTCAACTACATCCGAAAGATAACTGGGTTCAGATCCAGTTACAGGGAAGGCCACTGAATAACACCGAACTCATTGCCATGTTCGTGAAACCAGTTCGAGATGACTTTTGCTTTGTGACGTGGTTCATTATCATGCTAGAAGTAGCCATTAGAAGATGGGTAAATTGTGGCCATAAAGGGATTCACATGGTCAGCGGCAGTTCTCAAACAGACTGTGGCATTTGAGCGATGACTGAGTGGTATTGACAGACCCAAAGTGTGCCAAGAAAGCATTCTCCACCCCATTACACAGCTTCCATCAGCATGGACTGTTGACACATGGCAGGTTGGGTCCATGGATTCATGCTGTCGGTGCCAAATTCTGACCCTATAGTCTGTGGGCATCAGCAGGAATTGTGATTCATCAGACCACGCTATGTTTTTCCAGTCTTGAACTGTATGGTTTTGATGAGCCTGTGCCCACTGCAGCCTCAACATTTTGTTCTTGGCTGACAGAAATAGAACCCAAACTGATTTTCTGCTGTTTGTAGCCCATCTGCCTCAAGGTTTGATTAGCATTCTGAGATGCTTTTCTGCTCACCACAATTGTACATAGTGGTTATGAGATACCTCATACCAGTCTGGTCGTTATCCATTGACCTCTCTCGTCAACAAAGCGCATCTGTCCGCTATGACGCTCGCTGGATGTTTTTTCTTTATTCCACCATTCTGACGAAGTTGTGGAGACTGTCGTGCATGAAAATCCACATTCAAAATGACTGGGATTATGTTTTTCTCCCATTCTGATGTTTGATATGAACCTGACCTTTTATGCATTACACTCCTGCCACAGCATTGGCTCATTTGATAATTGAATGATAATTAGGTATACAAGTGTTCTTAGTAAAGTGGTGAAACAATTTATCTTGGTTTTAAAATTTTTTTTTTTTTACATCACAAAAATTAACAGGAGTTTGTAGATTTTTATATCCACTCTGAATCTGCTGCTAATTTATACTGTACGTTATTTTTTGATCAGCTGTTAGAGCCGCCTATTAAAGATGGAGATGCGCTTAAGACTCCAGTGAAAAAAAGCCCAGCGGTTCATTTCTTTCCGGAGCCAATTCCGTCTGAGCCAAGACAATGTAGCCCATCTCCTCTCCTGCCCCAGAAGTCTCCATCACCGTCTCCTGAACATCAGCATTCAGAGAATGAGGCTGAGAGCCTGCCTGATGATGCAAGGAAAGCTCAGCCAGAACAATCGGGTAAGACTGTGTGCAGTCTTCGGTGAAATTCTGTGTGCCCTCAGAGAGGTTGGAGCATTTTACAATACTAACAGACTTTAATATCAGTGCTTGACATTTTTACTGTTTTTAGATTTGCCTGTGCCTCCGTTGACTACATCTGAAAATGTGCTACCGGAGAGCGAACCAGAAATTCCAGGATCTTCCATTACCGTGTCTGCTCCAAAAATCGCAATTCCAGCTTCAGCTCATCATTACTGTTTCTCCATCGATCTGCGCAGCATCAGAGATCTTAACATGAGCTTCCCTGTGAACTGCATGCTGAGGTACCGTGTCTTGAATAATGCTTCCAATTAAAGATGCGCTTTTCCAGGAAGTTGTCTTTAAATCGTTAGTAAAATTCATGTCTCATTCGAACGTAGGTATGCCTACCAGTTCTTTGGGAGTGCAGCCCCTATAATGACAAATCCTGCTGTGGAGGTTAAGAAGAACATGGAGGTATTCCTGCCTCAGTCCTACTGTGCCTTTGATTTTGCTGCACTACCCAGTCAATTACAGGATACATTCTTAAGGTGACTTCACATCTGTATGTGTTTTTAAAGCACTGGGTTTGTTTTATTCCGCATGTCATACTGAGTATGAAAAACGTATGGTTTACATGAAAGTTGTTTCTCTACTGTCATACAAAATGTCATGCTTTGCACTGGGAGACAGTGAACAGTAACCTTATAACGCTTTCATTCAGGGTTCCTCTGGTGGTAGAAATGTGGCATCGTGACCCTTCTGCCAGAGATGTCCTACTTGGTATAGCCAGCATTCAGCTTTCCCACCTCCTCACTTCTGAGAAGATGCGCTTCCTTGGCCAGTCTGGCCAGCAGCACTGGCGACAGACTTTCTCAGAGAGGCTAGCTGTTATCAAAACAACAGGGTTTGTATAGTTTTTATTCTTGACTTTCATCAGGACATTGAACATTATCAGTTTTTTTTCATGGAATGGGACGTTTTATTTGCATTACCATAAATATACCTCTAGATGGCAGACATGCAGCATTTTAGTCGTACTTTAAAGCCCTTTCACTCCCAACATGATGCTGGTAATGGCTAGTGGTGCACCTTGCTTGGGGGGGGGGAAGGCATATAACAGGATTTAAAAAAGTATAAATTATAACAATCACATGAAAAGTTTGTTTGTTTTGCTTATGATTGATATGCGCTGAGCCATGAAAAACCTCTTAAATTTAAAATAACATAAATTTTAAGCCACTTATACATGACTACACATCATTCTCAAAAGCTGTCACACATTTTGGTGTAAAAAGCTTACGTTTTATTTAATGTAACATTTTCATAAAGGAGGTACTGTACATATAAATGTGATTTTTGAGCTGTAAGCTAAATATGACTGTAATATGACTTCTGTGATAAAACACATCAATTAACAAAAATACCATTTTAATAAAAATATGCATTTTATGGTTTGATGTATGCCTCCTACTGGTTAAAATCATCCTGCACCTTGCAAGGCCGATTCTGACCTAGAGTTGAGACTTATCTGACTCCATAAAATTTTTAATTGAAAAAAAAAAAAAACAACGTAAGAATGTGAATCCCCTCTAGTGTGAAGTGTGTGGCCCACGTCTGCCAGACCCCACCCTTAAGCAGGAGGCTGTGAAACTCCTACTCATATGTATGCTGATCTCGGCTCTCTGAGCAACGCTTTCCTCACATGTCTTAGACCTTTTCCCACGTTTTAGCATTTTTCAAAATTAGGCTCAGAAATTAAATTACAGTATGTGTTCATAATCTATTTATTATTAAGAGTATCTCCCATTACAAGTCCATGTGAATGAGCTGTTAGTATTAATGTATTAAAACAAGAATAATAATTTTCCTATTATATAAGTGCGGGAACTACTGTTAGAGCCATGCGGTTATAGACAGTTAATTCACTCCTGAGTCAGGATTTTTAGCAAATAGGATGTACGTGCAGCTTTAACACTTAAGAACAGCAAGCTACCTGAGAGTAATTCCTAAAAAATAATGGCAGTTGTGAAGTTGGATTGACAATATTCCTGAGTCCGGATGAAAATGATAACATCTGAGTGTTTAAACTTGCGTTAAATAACCACACATCAAGTAATGGATGAGGTAATGGATGCCACGTGTGACGGTGTTCAAATTGGAATTGAAAATATCTGGTTTAATTTTTACTATTTGGGCCATAATGGAAGAAATAAAAACAAGAGACGCATCCAAGCAAAACCATTTTGAAATGTTCAATGTTTTCTCACCACAAAAGAGGCAGTTCCCTGCCATCAAAACTGGTTTGGTTCCCGCACCAGTATGATACCAGTCAAATGATCGACCAAGGATTTGGCTGTAGATGGTCAGATATGTTCGAAAAGGCAGAACTTTCTAGCAAGTGTTAAAGATTTTGCTGTTTTCTCTGCTGACCGTTATGAAAATTCCACATTTGATTGGCTGTAAAACCAGTGGATAAAAAGGTTTAATGAACCAGCACTGGCACTACATCAGTGGAATTGAGGTATGGGTGAACACAAAAGCAGACCGCACTTTTTTGTTTTGCCTACGGTATTCCGTGTAGTATTTCTTTTTTAATAATTAGGAATAATTGATTCCACATATAAGAAGTCCACATTTCACAATATTTCCCACACAATCTGATGTCTGAAATCATTCTTCATTCTATTTTATATAGATCAAGTGAGAAGGTAGCTGAACTTAGCTACGTGACTGTTCTGGAAGATATGGGTTTAGTGAAAGCCCAGGACGTGCTCGTATCTGAATCTTCCCAGGTAAAACTTCATGGATCAATATTTCTGTCTGAAATTTGTGAGTTAATTTTGTTTTCCAGGTAGTAGTAATGTATAGTACATACTTCTTGATTGGGGTACGTTTCCAAATAATAGCTGTGTATTCATGTGTCAGAGTGTTAATCAGGTGTACCATAAGCCAGCAGGTCCTGCTGGGCCTTACAGTGGGGGTGAGGTAGGGGCTAAGCCTCGGGAGACTCTGGAGTACAGGGCAGCACTGGAGCTAGAGATGTGGAAAGAGATGCAAGAAGATCTGTTTGAAAACCAGGTTAGCTCTTTATTTTCTTTATAAGAATGTGTGTAATCGTGTTGTGTGCTGCATTTTAAACAAAAATTATTTTTTAATTAAAAACATTTTAGCGTACTAATTGAATAACCGCACTCCTTGCTTATTTTGGAAGTAAATTAGAGTATTATAGCATTTTTAATTAAGTTGGAGAGTACTGTGGTTTTGGTATCTGTAGCTGAAGCAGAAAGAGCTGAGCCATATGCAGGCCTTGGCAGAGGAGTGGAGGAAAAGGGATCGGGAACGAGAGGCACTCGTTAAAAAGAAGGTACTCTGACATGACAGCAGTTGATTTGTATTTTTTAAAAAATGACATTGCCAGCTTTGTAACTGCTTGAACATTTTGATGGGAGTTGGCAAAATCATGCTTCTTTCTGGATTTTTTTTTTTTAAAGGAGATGGAGTACAATCTGTTAGAAGAACAGCTCCAGAAGACTCTAGCTGATCTAGAAAAAAGAGAAAAGACTCTTGCTCATGCAGAGATGGAGGTTGGTGCATTTTGATTTGTCCAAATTATTACTAGAGTTAGGAACAAATTGGACAACCTATGAAGAGTGATCTTATTATTGGTTTAGACTAGTGATTGTTCATTGCCATGCAGTGTTTAGCGGAGGTATGTTTTTTTTGTTGTTGTGGGTTTTTTTTTTAAATTATTGCAGAGGTATATGGTGATTTAAAAAATGCTGTGTGTTTTACACTTGAGCATGTATGTTATTAGACCCAGAGGCTGCAGCGGGAAATGCGTGTGGAGCATGAGTTCAGCATGCGGGAGCTGCAGGACAGCACCAGGCGTTTACATGAGGATTGTGCTCACCAGGTGGAGCTGGAGAGATCAAAGGTCAGGCAGCTTGAGGAGGACCTTGCCAGGCATCAACAGCAGGTAGGCGTGACAGACGCTGAACAGCAAGTTCCATTTCTGCCTTAATAAAGGGAGTAGGACAGGAGAAAGTGCTGACCTCAAGGTCAGTGGGGTGCAAGATCAACCCTCCCCCCTCCCCCTTACCCTGCAGGCTAATTTAAAAGTACTACAGGGAGTCCTCAGTTTATGACGTCATCGACCTACGGCGTTTCGTGGTTGCGTTGGTCGCCATCTCCCATAAATTTATGAAGGAAGTCTTGTTCCATCATTCCGAAGTACTTTAAATTTCGCGCGGAAACTAGTTGGCGAGCAGAGTGGACAAACATGTTGTCACGCGGCGCTATAAGAGGAAGACGGCTTTGTTTACATTCGCCGGACATAGGGTTTTTTTTTTGTTTGTTTTTTTTTTTTTTTTTTTTTTTTTTTTTTTTTTTTAAAATTTTTTAGGTTGCTATGTGGATCCATGCTATTTAATGATGCATCCCGTCGTTTGTCCTTGTTGTTGTCGCCAGTTGCCCAGATGCTCTCGGAGCACCAGGATTCTCGCTGTTCTGATATTTAAATGAATGCGGCGCTCAGGATCAACCTCTCAACCAAACCTGACAGAGTTCATACAGACCCTGAGCACAAATGTACGGACCAATCATAACAGAGTAATTTGCCACATCAGCCAATCAGCGCAATTGTTTTTCTTTTTTCTTTTCGTTACCTGGTTGAAGATCCGGGTGCTGTATTAGGCTGTTTTAACATTTATACAGTGTTGTACAGTGTGTGAGTTCCAACTTAAGCCGAAAATCAGGTTACGTCGAGGCGTAGTAACAGAACGCCGACATAAATCGAGGACCCCCTGTACTGAAGCCCGATTTGACCCCAAGAAGGCTGCATGATATGGCTGCAGAGACTACTGTAGATTTTCCTTCACATCATAGTTTGAGTAAAGATCCAAGCTAGCTTGTGCTCCCACTTTTAAAAGCTGATTATCCCAGGTTTATTTTACGCTTGAACCTGTCCAAATGGCTTTCTTTGGTTTGTTTGGTATATCTCTACAAGCCTAATTACAAATATGGGAAAGTGCCATTTATTAATTTATCATTTTAAAGTTGCGCTAGATATGGTATTAGTTTTATAGCATTATTGCATCAACAGAGGGAACAAAATGTCATGATTTTTACAGTGGGCAGTGGTGACCTCGTGGTTAGGGCTCTGAGTTTCTGGGGTTGTGAGTTCAAATCCTGGTACTGCTAAGCTGCCATTGTTGGCTCCTTGAACAAGACCCTTAACTCTCATCTACTCAACACAGTTGTAAGTTGCTTTGGATAAAACCATCTGACATAAATGCAAATCTAAATGTAAAATACTCTGGAAGGTGTTCTTGGTATAAGTCACTTTAGAAAGCCTCAACTTTATGCATATTCATATACAAGTTTAGCATATGACCGGCTGCGTGATCCTTATAGGATTTTTACAGAGGTTTACTGTATAGGAGCACTTCCGTCTTTTCTGTAAATTTCCTGTATTATCTATTAGAGGGTTATATAACTTCATTCATCCTCCCCTTTATTGTGGACTTTGTATTAAATTTTTGAGGTTGAGTGCAAAATAGAAACAGGGCCTCTATCTCGACGGAAAAAAAAGGAAACATGAAGGGAAACATGGCCGCAGTAAGAGAGAAGGAAATCCAACATGGGGTGTGGCAAAAGATGGTTGTTCATGTCAGCTGTGTCTAAAATTGGATGCAAGTATAAACAAAACAGGAAGGCCATAAAGAGGAAGCATACGAGTAGACCAAGGAAGACGTCGAAGTGTCAGGATGGAAGAGTCAAAACAATATGCCTTGAAAATAGAAGATGCACAACAAAACAAATCAAAAGCGAATGGGCAGAAACAGGAGTCAGTGAAATGGGAGCTGCGTTTAGAAAAGCCAAATGAAAACCAGTACTAACATGGAAACAGAAGAAAGCAAGGTTACAGTGGGCTAAAGAGAAGCAGTCATTGACTGTGGATGGTTGAATGAAAGTGATATTCGGTGATGAATCACGAAGCTGCATTGGCCAAAGAAATGAAGCTGAGGTTATTGTCTGGTGCTGATTTAATGAAACCTATAAAGTAAGGTTAATATATGCATTTTAACAAAGAGCAAAAAGTGTTAAGACTTCAGGAGAGGCATATCAACTCGCACATGTCGACATGGCCAGCAAACTTTCCACATCTCAGTCTGATCTCAATAGCATGGTCACCTCTCAGCAGGCACGTTCTGACTTTGAACCTGACAGTCAACATGGGCCTTTCTGGGTGAAGATGGCATGTTCTTCTGCTACCTGTGTGTGTATGTGTATGTGTGTGTGTTTCCACCTACAGCCCAAAGACACATGGATTAGGTCAACTGGTTCCTCTAAAATACCTATAGGTGTGAATGAGCGCGTGAATGGCCATCTGACTCGCTGTGTTAGCCCCGGGGTAGATTAGTGACCTGTCCAGGGTGTACCCAGTCCCTCTTGCCCATTGTTGGCTTAGATTGGCTCTTAGTCACCCACAATAGATACAGTGGGATGCGAAAGTTTGGGCAACCTTGTTAATTTTCATGATTTTCCTGTATAAATCGTTGGTTGTTACG
>JAQLOM010000038.1:13471038-13485334 GCA_030068315.1 Chrysichthys thysi | reverse complement strand
GCTTTATAAACCATTTCCACTCTCTTATAAACACGTCCTATGCTCTTAAACACTTTCTACACTCTTAAACATACATCTTAACAACATATAAAGGTCTACATGCGTACTTACTGCCGGTGAGGTCACTTCCTGTTTACTTGCTCAAGCGGAAGCTGCGTACGCCGCCACTGTGTATTCGCTGATGAAATACAGTGCGTACTGTTTTATTTTGATTTAAATGTTCTTTTAATGTTTGAATTAACATTTTTTTTTTTTTAAGTTTTATTTTTATATTTTATATTCCAGAGCTCCGCGAAAGCCAAAAAATTCCGTGACTCAAAATTTGAAAATCCGCAATGCACTGAACCCACGATAGGTGAACCGCGATATTGCGGGGGTTCACTGTACTGCAAAATTTAGATGAAGATTTAGAAACTCCATAATTGAATTTCCTGTCAATCATGTCCAGGCTAAAGCAGCAGGATGAGAAGAGAACATGGAAGGAGCCAACAGGCATGTCTCTGAACGAGAGTGCTGATGAGCACCTAAGTCGCCTGTTGGAGGAGAGAGACACACTGCTACGTACAGGTGTGTACACACACGAAGATCGTATCATCGCTGAGCTCAATAGACAGATTCAAGAGGCCATGGCCAACAGGGCTCAAAACTGACCTACAGTTCGGAACACACTAAATTATTAACTGCTGCGTGTAGAGAAGAATGCCACGTTGCAAATGAAGATGCATCCACAGAATTTGAACCCGTTTAATTTTTTATGTCATTTCATAGGCATTTTCATTGTAATTCATTGGACGTTATTAATGGCACCCCGTCCACAGAGTGCGTGTGCGAGTGACCCAAACATCTGCCAGGTTTGGGGATTGTGGTTTTTTTGTTTTGTTTTGTTTTTGTTTTTTGTTTTTTCCCCTGATAATCCCTGTGGCTTTGGTGAATGAGGGATTTCACCAGGTGGCACCATCTCTCAAGAAATGGTTACAAAACTATCATACATGTTCTTTAAATATTCCTGAACTTTCTGAAGGTTGTATGTGTGTATTTATTCTGTGAATTTGACTCAACGTGGTATGTGTGTTTTTCTTTTATATTTACATCTGTCGTTGTCTAATAAATTATTTCTAATGTGTTAATGATTTGTGCCTAGGAGTTCAAGTGTTAACTTAAACTTATTCATATTAATTTAAATTATTCTTGAATATACCGGCTGTAATTCATATCAGGTTTTTTGTCATCATGCTCATTATTCACGCCTAATTCAGGGGTAATTCTATGGAGGATGTTCCACATATCAGTGTAATGATGCACAAATTTAAGAATATGCTGTCAATATGGAACACTGTTAAAACGATGAAGCTTAGAAGTGTTTCTTTAAAACTCCACTGTCAGTACTTTGCAATAATCAGAGGTAAGGCTTAAATTTGCAAAGATTTTTTGCCATGGGGAACGTTTCCAGGACAGAGGGCTTTGCTTTTGTGGTTTCTCTATAATATGACATTGTAACATTGATTGCAAGACAGAAAAAAGAAGGGCTCGTGAGGAAATGCCGGTTTATAACTGCAATAACTTAAATGATAACAGGAACTAAATTGTTTTGCATTTATTGCACATTATTCAGGGTAACTGTAATTGATTAAAACGTGCAAGAGGTCATTCTTTAAAAAATGAAATTTGTTAGCTTTGGCAAGAGTAGAAGAGACTAAATCTGCAGTAAGGTCTTCAAAAAGC
The DNA here is from genome assembly GCA_030068315.1 of Chrysichthys thysi. Taxonomy (NCBI): domain Eukaryota; kingdom Metazoa; phylum Chordata; class Actinopteri; order Siluriformes; family Claroteidae; genus Chrysichthys; species Chrysichthys thysi. The sequence goes on along the minus strand of JAQLOM010000038.1, from coordinate 13,483,612 downwards.
ACATATGGATCTGACGGTCAGGTGTCCACAAACACCGTCATGAAGTGTAAAGTAAGGCCAGTGTGCTTCAAGCTGAATATGGTAATATAATTGCCATTTATTTTTAGCCCTTGAGAAAATAGCACATGATGTGTTACCCTAGATGCATTCTTTCAAAGCTACCTCATTCTTTGTAGACTGATCCTGTCCTTGAGGACGAATTTTAACTTCCATCTTTTAGATAAAGGCAACAAAATAGCAGAGCGTAATCTGCTCAAAAGAAAAGACGTTAGGTAACGGAATACAAATGGAATCCCGTCTCGTGTGTGCTTTTGATATTCTCATCGCAGCACACGCTTGCAGGAAAATTGGAGAATAAATTGCACTAGTTTGGGTTTCGACACACACATGCACACAAATTTGTCTGTTTCCAGCCGTGAGCAGAAGTGGAATTTGTAGTACACTTTATCTGGCTGTGAAGAGCATCACTCAAGGGCAGTCCTGCTGTGTGAAACTGTTTGAACAGATAGCGTTGTGTAGCTTGTTTTGGGCACTTATGAGGACAGTCCATCAGCAACAGCTTACACAGTCGATAGAGACACAGCCCTATCTACACATGTAGAGAGCCTTAACTGTAGGATTAATGCCTGTCTGACACAGTGACCAGCTTTGTACCACTATGGTACCTATATACCATAGTGCTGAGCGGTGATCTCAGTTCTTCAGCCTGCAAACAGCTCCTGACGCTTGTGTCCTGGAGGCCGAGCTCCTCTCTGGCTCCGCAAAGCAACAGCAAATATGTGTTTCATGGAAGCCTAAAACTAAAACAGAACAACTTGTTTTGATGTTCATTATCCATCTTGGTGTCTTTTTTTTTTTTTGTCACATTAGTACAAACATTCCTATGATTGACGTTTGTCGTTCGTATAAACTATTGTCAACATTCGGAGTATTTTCTCAGGGTTTATTTTTACTGGCTAATAGCAAATGAAATATGAATGCTGACAGTGAAAGTGCAATCAGCTGCTTTATCTAGACACAGAAAAGCATTTGCACATATTTTCAGCATTATAAGCCTGCTATGTGGTGAGATTGTTGACATGGACTGATTTAATAGCTTTCATGCAGAGGTTTGTGAACTTGTGGCCTCACATGATGTTTTTGGGGGCACATCAACAAATGATTGAAAGCATATGACATCGAACATTTCAAGGTGATTATGAACTTTTCATTGGTTTCACTCTTCAGGCTCACTACTGTACATGGTCTACTGAGCACTTGTGCAATTGGTTCCAGGATATTTAGAATCCGAGTGAGTTTCAGAAGACAAGTTGGTCCTCATTGGTGCAATGAAGTGATGAATATGAAATGTACTGAAAAACGAAACTAAATACAGTCCAATGAGAGCAAGCATTCTTCAAACTTTTACAAAGCTGCATGGTTCCAATTAGTTTTCTTTTTTTTTTTTTTTTTTTTAACAAAAAATTAGTTTTATCACTAATTGCTTCTGAAAATATGACCTTTTTCTCTTTAGTGTTTTCAACAGCAGGAAATTCCACAGAAAGTGGACCACTCACAACGAAAGCCCAATGCTTTATATACGCTTTCAAAATAATAATTTTCATCAGATTATTTATTAATTAATTTTTTTTTTTTTTTGGGTGGAGGCTTTGGGTGACGGCGCTTTTCAGAGTTTCGAGTTCCCACAGCAAAGTTCTATGATTGATGGTTGAAATTTTACCTATTTGTTTTATAAATTGCTGATACTCCTTTGGGGCAATTTTCCTAGGTCTCAAAACTATAGTGATTACTAAGCAAGAGAATCAGCGGAATTCTTCCCCCGATTTAAATTAAGAATTAGTAAATCAGGCTCTCAAGGGCTCCCGTGCACTGTGTTTGTTCACATCTGGTTGTTCCAGCTAAAGACAAATATGCAGCATTATGCATAATACAGTGCAATGGAATGTTCCCATGAAAGTAACGTTAAGTATTCTATATGTCAACTGTGCAAAATGTCATTCTCAGTTCTCAAAACAAACAACTGCAGTCTTGATCTACAGCGAGAGCCTTGTTTATAAGTGTTGCAAAAATACCATGAAAACATATCTTTAATTGGCGGAGAATGTATATCCAAACATTTAAACTAAACTGTCCGAAGGCTAGGTTGAAATAAGCGGCGGGATACCATATTAAGATGCATAGTCATCTCGCTTGAAAGTGATTAATATCATGCAAGCCAAACTAAACAGGACTGTGCCCCAAAAAGTAAGAAATAATGTTTATTCAACAGTCTGCAGTCATTTTCATGTTTTAGCTGATTGTCAATGATAAATGACAAGCAATTGTTTTACACTTTCCTGTATTTCAAGTGCTGATGTAGCCTAACAGATTAAGCGGTTTGAAATCCTTCAATGTGATGAATAAGACCAGTAAAAACGTACAACCTCGACTGGGGGGGAAGGTGCTGTTTTTATTTCTTTTGTACAAACTGTATACTGTGTTTGGGAGCGGGGGCTTGAAGAACTTCACTTGAAAGGTGTGCATGGCAAGACGTAATAAATCAGAGCCAGAGCGAGTGAGCAGCACCGAGTTCATGTTCAGATGGCCAGATCCATAACCCCGCGACAGTTGCCTGAACCGCAGAAACAGAGGCGCACAGGGACATGACCTTTCACACAGGCACCACAGGGGCCAGAGCCGAAGAGGTAACCTCCGACGCCACACTGATACATCGCCAGCAACCAAGGATGGATTTCATGCTTTTGTATAAGAAAAAAAAAAATGTGCTCAAGCCTGAGTGTGTATTGTTTCTCAATGCAACTAGCAGGAAAGCAATAGTAAACAATAGAGATGGAAACTACAGTATATGCCAGGTGAGTAACACTTTGTGTATGATTTACTCATTACAGTTTAAGTAAATTATTTAGATGGGTTTTATTTTTATTTTGGTTATGATCGATTATGGGAGCATTTAGATGTCCCCTTTTTCCTACCTTTACCAGATTTCCTTATTGTAATACTGTAATACCCTGTTTGTATAATCACCCACTATCTCCTAATGAGGCTTAAATTGATTAAAATATTTTGATACTCCCAAAGGAAACGTTCTGGAGGAAAATGCAATTCTTAGAAGCACTTAATTCATTTGAAAATGCTTTCCTTAAAGAAAAAAAAAATTTGTCCTCTGGCTTTATCAGCTTTATCCCTTTTATTCACGAGACATAATCCGTTTCAGATGTTCCATATTGTTTATTTAAAAAGGCAAAATCATGCAAACAAGAATCAAATGTGGACAAGACTGAGCTCATCACGCTTTCCAGAAGTTAACGTATTCTGAGACACTGTAATGATTATCATACATGATTGACTCCGTTCGTTCAACTTAAAAGCTGAGTCCATTAAATAAAAATCTGTAGAGGTTTATAAAAGGTACCTATCTTGATTTAGTTACTTTGGTTTTGAGGTAATTCACTGTGATTCTTTTCAAAAAAAAAAAAAAAAATGAACCCTTGTTAAATATCTGAGACCAATTTGGTCACTCTGTTGTGTTTTTGATCATTAAAAAGTGTCAAAATAAGGCTATATACATACATTGTTATACTGATCAGCCATAGCATTTAAAACCGCCTATCTAATATTGTGTAGTTTCCTCTTAAAGGCCTCCCACTCTAAAGGAGTGCTGTGGTATCTGGCCCCATGATGTTCACAGCAGATCCTTTAAGTCCTCCAAGTTGCGGTGTGGGAATCCGAGGTTTCCACTGAACATTGCCCAGAGCATCACACTGCCTCCACGGGCCTGCCTTCTTCCCATAGTGCCTCCTTGTGCAATCTCTTCCTCAGGTAAGCAAAGCACACGCACCCAGGTGTCCACATGAGGTATAAGAAAATGGTTTTTCAGATCAGGCCACCGTCTTCCATTGCTCCATGGTCCTTTTCTGATGCTCACATGCCCATTGTTGGGTACATTAGGTGGTGGACATGGCATGGACACTCTAACCGGTCTGCAGACTACACGGCCCCATACGCAGCAAGCTGCATTTCTTTGTGTTTTCTCACTGTGGTTGCAAATTCAAATCGGAGCGCTGCCACTGCTGGGCCCTTTAGCAAGGCCCTTAACCCTCAACCGCTCAGCTGTATAAAATAGCTGTATGTAACTAGCTCTTGATAAGGGTGTCTGCCAAATGATGTGCTGTACGTGTAAAATGATACCTTTCTATCATGGCCAATATGATCTTTTTCCAACAATTTGTACAGTAGCTCCTCTGTGGGATCAGATTCTCTCCCTACGTGCATCACTGAGCCTTGGGTGCTCGTGACCCTGTCACTGGATCACTGGTTATCCTTCCTTGGGCCACTTTTGGTAGGCACTAACCACAGCATACTGGGAATGTCCCACAAGGCCTGCCGTTTTGGAGCTGCTCCGACACCATCGTCTAGCCATCACAATTTGTCCCTTGTCAAAGTCACTCAGATCCTTACGCTTGCCCATTTTTCCTACTTCCTTTCCATTTTTCCTACTGTTGATGGTGGTGTTAATGTTATGGCTGATCTGTGTGCATGTGTCAATATAGCCTGACAAGTAAAACTGTAATGTTTGCCTTTAGTCATGGGGAAATTGTTAAATATTCTTATTGTAGCAAAATGCAACATTCAGTAGCCCCATTCACCATTTAAAGTGAGCGTGGCCATAAAAGCATTGAATTACACAACAGATACAATTCTATATATTGCTTTAAAACTTTTCTTCATTTCATATTTGTTAACAAGGTGGTGGTGGTGGGGGTTTTTTTTTTTTTAATTTTTTTTTATTTAATTTATTCCACAAGGACCTTTTTCATTCCATCCCACTCCTATTTAAATATACTTCATTACATTTAGAATCATTATTCAAATGAAATATTAAATAATACCAGTCAAAAGTGCCAAAAAGCATGATATGAGAGAAATATAATTCAAAATGTACATTTTATACAGAGGCTTTTTTTTGGTGAATACAAATGTTTCTCTCAAAAAATCCTGCTTATTAAATGGTGCAATTATACAGACACTGTGCATTGTCAGTTGGAAGGGACCCTGCATCCCTTTTAGTCTTCTCCCTTTGGTTTTATTGTACAATGTACATGACTAAGACATAAAGCTCTAAGCCATGTTTGTTTGGGTTTTTTTTTTTTGTTTTTTTTTTTGGTATTTCACATTTATATTCCAGCTTTTTAACAAAACTGTGACTTTCCCAGTCATGAATAAATAATCTTGTCCTGCCACCCCACCCCTCCAATCCCCACCCCAACCACAACCAGTCCCTTATCTAGGTTGGGATCAATATCTCTTAACATCTTACTTATTTTATTACTGCTTTTGGTTTTCTGGGGCTGATTGAGAGTTTCTCAGAGGAAATCTTTGGTTTTGCTTAAGTGTCCGTGACATTTAATCATGACTTTCCCTCTCCGTTTAATTCCAGCATGGTCAATCAACTAATCCACCTCAATTGATTCGCTGCTATCGTTGATGGGTTTGCACTCGTTGGGCATCCGCTGGTGTCTGCTAAGCTGTGTGGCCTGCGTGAAGCTCCTCTCGCACCGCTCACACCTGGACAAACACGAAACACAGACAGCATACTTAGCGAGGGCCATCAGACGTTGTGAATCATCCGTTGTTTTCTTAATGACAAGTGACACTTGAAAGTGGATGGGAAGCTTACTGGGCCAGAAAGGTGTAATTGCTGCCCACACCTAGGGGCCTTGATGCCGATGATGAGCGAAGGCTCAGACGCCTCTCAACATGGGGGCCTGTCAATAATCTGAAAGGAAGGGGTGCCCCCAGAGAGGCCTGTCTAGATAAGGGCCCGCATCATTGTCACTTACAATAGATAAAGAACAAAAAGAGAGTTTTGGGAGGTTGGATATCAAAGGCGAGCATCTCCTGATGGCTTGGTTTTAACTGAGCCGAAAGCAGTTAAAACAGACACAAGGTATGGTCCACTATATCGGACAGACTCCGTTAGGAACGTACAGGATCTGGATCTGTTTTTGTGTTATTTTCATTTCAGAAAATGTAAGGAAGTAGTTAGAAATCAGCTTGGAAGCTAGGATTTACAGGAAGATTTGTGGGGTTTTTTTGTAATATGTCAATAGACAAACATTCAAAATAAACACCTTCGGACTTTGTATATTTCACACATCACATTGCACACTTCTCCCCAACATTATAGTGTGCACAGCCAGCACTTATTGACTTCATCTAAGAATAATTAACCATCAAAGGCTCTTACGCACTTGATATTCCAAGCTGTGGATTGAGAACTGTTCCTCTGAAACCCAAAATTTCAGATGAGGTTTATGTAAACCACTTCAGCATTCTCCACAAACAAAGGAAAAGTGCCAGCCTTATCCTATCAAGCACATCAGCTCAATGAGAATAACTCAGTCATATTGATTGACTAAAGATTTCTGGGGAGTTTCATTAATGTCTTTGTGTGCCTCTTTCTCTCTAAAGCTCCTGAAGTGCTGATGACACATTTGTGTATCACTGATTGCTTATTAGATAGTTGACTTGTTACTGGATTGCTATGCTCCCAACAGCCCATCTTCTCACTCTAAAATCACTGGGAGAGATGCTAAGACAAGGACCTTTATTAGACTGAGAGTCAGTTAAACTTTACAGCTGCAAATTTGAAATAAATAAAAGTTGGGGGAAAAAATGATGAACTATTGAGATAAAAGTGACAAGGTGGTGGAGTAAAAGTCAAGTGACCAGCATCAGCTAGGAGAAATGGCTAAAACAAGTTATGTTATAGAAGTGTCTTATTTCTATGGCTTGGGGCTTGCCAAACGAAGAGCATTATGAGAATATTGGCCAGAATAATTAGGGCCAATTGGAAGTGAATAATGTACCTCAATCGTATGAAGGAAAAAATGTTTAAGTAGCAAAAGCTTACAGGTCTACATAACTTAAATTTGTATTAAACAAGTTTATGGGTTTCTTTTTTGGCCATTTTTATTCCGATCATCATTGAAATGCCACATTTAATAATCATTCCCATGGTATTAAAAAATACTACTAATTAGCGGCTTAGTTAAAAACATGACCTGTATTTGGTGTGGAGGGGGAAAGCGCTCGCACCAAAGGGTCAAAAGTAACTAACATTCTGTTGAGTCAGAAATTTTTTTTTTTTTTTAAAAATCGACCGAGTGCTGTTCATGCTCAACTTGTTCAAAATTTGTATTATTTTATTTATATGAAGGAAATCTGTGTAGCTTGCATCTTGCCTCCCACAAATCTGGGCACTTCAGACAAAATGGGAATTCCAGACCTAGACAATAATATTTTGCTCCCATAAGCCATGGCTGCAGGAATGTCAGCGTTGGAAATACCAGTATGGGCCAAATTCAACCCAAGTGTTGTATAAAAAATTATAGTGGTTTACACTCCTGTAGAGGGGGAACTGGCAATGCACAGTTAGTGATATATTCACACTATTTCAATAGCTGTAAGTCAAAAGATCTTTCATAGTGTGTTTTGTAGATTGACTCACTGCCTGTTGCCTGAGCTTTTGTATTGGTCTGTAAAACTCGTGAGCACCAGCACTCTTTCCAACCCTTGTGGCTATTTGTGGTTCTCTTTGCCTCTGTGTAAATATAACATTGAACCTTCAAGGAGCAAGAGAGCGCGTGCGCATGCTTGGCTGTCTTCCTTTTTTTATTCTAAAAAATGCAGATTTTTATTTTTAAAAAAGAAAAGGTTAGGATTAGAGTTACCACATTATTTAGTTGCAGTAAAAAAATAAAGTCAGTGTGTGGGGCGGAGGTGAGTTGGCATGTGTTTTGTGTCACTGTTGGCACCATTATTAACTACATGCTTAAATGTACCTTATTTACAGGTCAATAAAAGAATCTGCCAAATAAACAAAAGAACATTGTAACATTTTTTTTTATGTTTATGATTATCATTTTCTATTTTATTATTATTATTATTATTATTATTATAATAATACTTTAATCAATGTGCTGGGTAAACTAGCGTGTATACGTGTTTGGTTGTATTTATCCCCAAAAACCCAATGAATGCATGGGTAGAAAGCAGTGGTACTCACTGTTACTTACTTGAATGGCTTCTCCCCGGTGTGGGTGCGGATGTGGTTGTTGAGCGTTGTGGCTCCGGCGAAAGCTCGGCCACAGTAGCCACACTTGAAGGGCCGGTCACTGGAATGCGTTACCACGTGATTGCGAAGCTCTGAAGGCTGCGCAAAGGACTGTGAACAGTGTCCACACTGATACGGTCTGGAAACACACACACACACACAGAGGAGCACATCAGTGACAGCCCACTGCTGTTACCATGGCAGCATGACCTCTCATCAACAACAGGGCAAGGAACACAGTTTAGGCCATCTATCAATTTTTTCACTTGCTCTGATGGTTCGGGTTTCCTCTGCTTTTTGGTTCACAAAGCGTGTAGCTGCAGCTGTAATGACCTCTGTTAATTATTAGCTTAGTTTCAGTTAATCATGGAGCGCTGATGACAAATCACAAATTTATTGACAATCAGGGACAACAAAGGAAAGCACTTACAGGCGTAATTAGATGAATTGACAATTCAACTGTGCCATACATTACGTTAAATATTTGGAGCGAAAGAGATGGAGAAAGAGAGACATTGGCTCAAACATCTTGCATTTCATACGGTTTTACTGAAATTTGTGACTGAAGTTTTTCTGTTGGGAGATGCATTGATTGTGAATATTTTAACATGATAAATGTTTGGCGAGTATTTACTACAGCGGCACTTGTGATTAATGTCAACATATTGTTTATTGCCGCACTGGGCCCTGGCGCAGCACAATATTAGAGATAAATGGCCCGCTGAAGTGAGTCTGTACCGAAAACATACACAAGCCTTATATAAACTTGTATTATATCGCAGAGTTAGTAAAACTATGACTGTAGTCTGCCGGCATGTGCACAAGGATTGGCGTCTCTCTTTGGTAGTGCGGCAGAGAATTGGACTTCGGGTTTGTTAGAATTGGTGTTTTGGTGGTTATGGTGCAGATCAACATTGTAATTAATGGCTCTATGGTAGGCTTTGCCTGTTAAAGGGATGAAACAAAATTAGGACACAGTGATGACTGGGGTAGTCAAACACAAACAAGAAAACCCCTTTTTGTAGTTTAGTCAGCAACATATAAGCAAAGCTCCATCTTTTAGGATGGTATACTCCAAATAATTTATCCACCCTGAACTGTTCATATAGAAGAAAGATCAATAAATATGTATAGGCCAAATCCCATAAAGCATAGCTGAGAGCATTTGAAAAAGATTCCCAGGGTCATTTATGGCACTTGCTTCAACTCCAAATACCAACAGATCCAGATTCCCTTGTTCAGCTAAATTTTATCTGCACCCCAGGGTCATAAAGTTTAATATTGACAACCCTTCACATCGACTTCAACTCCTAGGGTATCCCAGCAACATTTTTCTTGTCTATGAATATTAGTTTATTGAATAAGTGGCATCTGTTTTCCTCTGCATCACCGTTAGAGTGGGTATTTCTTTGTGACAGCAGCAACTGATTTATAGGTTTGTATGCACCCAAGAAATATAGTGCTAAGCAAAAAATTTCCAATACGTCCTGGGCCATATTTAATTAGGTTTAGAGATGTTACACACAGTAAATTCCAGAGTGGTCAGCGATGCAAAACTGTGTGTAAATTGTCGATTCTGTACCCCTTATACAGTGATGCAGAGAAGTTACATTCATTCCATTTCCTACCGTCCTCTCAAATATTGCGCTAGTCAGGAACCCTCTAATGAATGCCCATAATTATGGTGCACGAACATGCTTACGTAGCCTTATAAAATCTTCCTAATGTCTTAATCACATGGTCAAGAATAGCTTGACCACAGTATAATGTTAAATAAATGAAATACCAGATTCAAACAGAAACATGTTTTGGATTTCTGTGCATTTAAACCTAATTGCACACCTTGTACACTTCGCCTCTGAAAATGGTGAGAAATAGCCATCTGTCAAACATTTTGTGCTCAAATCAGATGTTTTTAACATCTTAAGCCAGCTTTTTACCCAACTTGATGCAGAACTTTTAAAACTTTTCATAGCAATAACTCATTTTTGAAAGGAGAGAAAATGTTGGATAGAACGTTTGATTTAAAGATCTTGATATTTTTAATTGTAGGCTCCATTATACATTGTGATGGTGCAAGTCAAAAGAAGGTGATTACTTTCTTCAGTCAAACTAAACCTTCTGGGCAAAATTGACCAAGAGCTGATGTAGTAGCTGGAAATTATGTGTTTTAGAAATAAATTATCATCATGTTAATGGTCATAGCCATGGTGCCAAGACTATTTTACCTTTCAGTATACCCCCAGGAGAAACCAGAGCAAAACATATAATCTCATCACCCATTACAGTAAAAAGAATGTGATTTGTTGCAAATTGAATAAGGCAGATTCTTCACTGCATAACTTGTAGTTTGTCTGCGGAAGAATAATATGAAAAACATACAGCCTGGGGCATAATTAGGACAGTGGACTTTACTTCTTTGCCTCTGTACATCACAGCAATAGATTTGAAATGAAGCAATCAAGATGTGATTGAGGTGTAGACTTTCAACTTTAATCCAGGAACTTGAACAAAGAGGTATATTAACCATTTAGGATTTTTTTTTTTTTTTTTTTTTTTTTTTTTTTTTTTTTTTTTAACATAGTCCCTTCATTTTCACAGGCTCAAACACAATTGAACAAACTAACAATTATACATACGAGGATTATTTTTAATCTTTTAATATGTGGATGCAAATCCTTTGCAGTCAAAGACTTCCTGAGGTCTGGAGCCCCTGGGCATCACCAAATGCTGAGTTTCACTCTTGAGATGCTTTACCTGGCCTTTACTGCATCTGCCTACTGTTGTTGCTTGTTTTTGCGTCTTTCTACCAACGGTTTTGTCTTCTGTAAATGAAAAGCATGCTTAATGGAGTTCAGGTCAGTTGACCGATTTGGCCATTTGGCCAAAATTAAATTTCTTTGCATTAAGAAGCTCTTGGGTTGTTTTGGGTCCATCTGTATTATGAAGTGCTATCCATTTTGGAGCATTTGACTGAATATGGGTGCAGAATGTATAGCTCTATACACCTCAGAATCATCCTGCTACTATCAGCAGTCACATCATTAATAAACACCAGTGACCCAGTTCCACTGGCACCCATACATGGCCATGCTTGAACACTGGCTCCACCATGTTTGACAGATTATGTGGTATGCTTTGGATCATGAGCCATTCCTTCCTTCTTCAAACTCTTCTCTTCCCATCATTCTGGTATGAGATAATCTTGGAACTGGGCAGACTTTTTAGATGCTTTAAGTGTTGCCAGTGGTTTGCATCTTGAGGTAAATCTTTTGTATTTAAGATTTTGACGATGTGCCTACTTCCTCAAGAGTCTTCTTGACTTGGTTAGATATTGTGAAGGGTTTTTCTTCACCAAGGAAAGACTCCTGTGCTTATCCACTTTAGTTGTCTTCTGTGGTCTTCCAGGCCTTTTGGGGTTGCTTTGCTTGCTAGTGTATGACTTCTTTTTAAGGATGGACCGAATTGGATTTGGCAACTCCCACAGTATCCCACTCTCTAAGTCTGTTTTGCTTCTTCAGCCTAATGATGGTCTCCCTCATTTTCCATGACCAGCTGTCAAATCCAAAACTTAGAATCAACTCCAGACCTTTTTATCCTTCAGTTTTCATGAAATAATGAGGAAACAAGCCACACCTGCCCATGCCCGGCTTAGTCAATTGTCCAGTTACTTTTGAGCCTGGGAAAACATTAAAATAAATGACTGCGATGTTTCTGCACCATATCACCGCATGTTGTTGTATCTGTTGAGCATCCCTGTGTTTTCTGTCTTGTTTAGTTGAAAGTTTTAATTTACATACACTAATGTCCAATTAGTTTGCTATTACTGAGCTTCCACTGCCCTGTGGAGGCTGTTAGAGGGCGAGTTACCTGTCTGGGTTCTGCGTGCACACGTGCATTTGCAGAAGAATGCGCTGTGTGAAGGTCTTAAAGCACTGGCCACATTTCCAGAGGTGCCAGTCGCTGAACTCACTGTTGAGCTGGCTGGTGGATGTGGGACTGGCCAGGACCCGTTGGTTCTTGGTGTTCAACTGGTTAAAGCCAGACTCCAAGCTGCCCACCTTGTCCAGGAGAGAGAAGCTCCGTGAACAGGCAGAGTGAGGGAAAACCATGGAGCGCTGTATCATGGTGGGTGAAGAGGATTTGGACGTTTTGCTGAAAGGCTGCAGACTTTCTTGTCGGGACATGGCCTCGATTACAGTAGATGGCACATTCACTGTTTAAAGAAACACAAATAATTGCAAAGCTGATCAGTCAGTATTCTCTACTAATTCAGTATTCCGTACTACTGCGTCACTTATCGATAGCAGATCGAACATGACACGACACGAAACAGAACAAATGCAACACTTTTTTTCAAGTCAAAGTTTCATTTTTTCAGTGGGGCAGTGGTAGCTCAAGGGGTTAAGACGTTGGGCTACTGATCGGAAGGTTGGGAGTTCAAATCCAAGCACCACC
>JAQLOM010000038.1:13376540-13391768 GCA_030068315.1 Chrysichthys thysi | reverse complement strand
TGTGTGTGTGTGTGTGTGTGTGTGTGTGTGTGTGTGTGTGTGTGTGTGTGTGTGCGTGTGTGTGTGTGTGTGTGTGTTTTTACCCAGTTTGGTTTTTGGCTTCTATGTCTGGATATTAGGAAATTCCACTTAAATTTCAGCACTGGATTCTTGCGCGATAATTAAAGCCGTACAGACGGTCTTGAACGAACACGGCCCATTCTATAATTTACAGTCTCCTTTTTTCTTTTCAGTGCTTACTATACGTATCAGGAGTTGCAAAGCATATAAGCACAAACCCGTTTTGGAGGTTGGCCTTGCTAGCATGAGTTGCAGTGACTACAAAACCAAAAGGTATCCAGAGGACACTAATTTATACATACATTTTTGTCAGAGGCTTTTTCTTAAAGGGTATCAGGCATTGTGTTTGTACTGTAAATGTTTCATGTAATACACACAGACATCTCAAAAGTAAATGGACACCCCTCATTAGGTTTTGTCTAAGCAGACACTACCTGGTTGTTCAGTCTTGTTAATATATTATTATTTTTCATTTCAGATTACAGTATATTAATTGTTTATAGCGACTAAACATGCGGCGAACACCAGAAACAAAAGGGTTGTCTGATTTTCAAAGAGTTTGTATTGTGGGTCAGTCTGAGGGTGGTGACACTTAGCCAGTGTATGATTGTACAAAACCTTGGGATTCCTCTTGTCACAGTCAACAGAGTGATTGTACAATTCAAAAGCAAAGGAAAGGAATCACCAGCATCGCGCTCAGGTCGACCTGGACCCTCGGACAGGTGTCTAAGGACTGTTGAGTGAATAGTCCCAGTTGTAAATTCGCTAATGTTGCAGAGCGACTCCAAGTGAGTAGGAGTGCTTCTGTGAAGTATCTCCATCAACTTGATTGCTATGGCAGAACAGCTAGAAGGAAGTTTCATTTTTGCATTATTAGGGAGTGACTTGGGGTCAGTCTACATCTTACATTATTTGGGCGTAAGGTGGGATCAATTCATATTATAGTTTTACTTCATTTGTCCTGTTCTACTTTTACCCTCCCACTGATTGTTTATTGTGCTTTCTAGGAAGCAATGAGCACACAAGTAGCATCTGAGAAGCTAATGACACCACCAGCTTTTCTAAACTAGGGAAAAACAATACCAGCTATGCCACAGATGGGGAAGTAATGTTTTTCTTCTTATGTCTAAAATTAGACTGAATGCACAATGCTGCCATCAACATGGAACTTTCTTTGCATTGTTATTATTTTTAAATACAGGGAACCCCCGCAATTTCACGGTTCACCTATCGCGCGTTCAATACATCACAGATTTATAAATTTTGATTCGCGGAATTCTTTGGCTTTCGCAGGACTCTGGGATATAAAATCTAAAATATAATAAAAAAAATGTTAATTCAAACATTAAAGGAACATTTAAATTGAAATAAAACAGTATGCGCTGTATTTCATCAGCGGATGAATACACAGTGGCGGTGTACGGCACTTCCGCTTCAGCTAGTAAACAGGCTGTAAACAGGAAGTGACCTCACCGGCAGTAAGTACGCATGTAGAATTTTATATGTTGTTAAAATGACGTGTGTTTAAGAGTGTAGAAAATGTTTAAGAGCATAGGACGTGTTTCTAAGAGTGTGGAAAAGGTTGATGAGAGAGTGGAAATGGTTTATAAAGCCTTAATATGTATCTAAATAATAAAATAAATGTGACGGCGCTATTTCGTGGATTTCACCTTTTGCAGTGGGGCGCCGGAACATTACCCCCGCGATAGGTGGGGGTTCACTGTATTGGGAAAATATTACTTATTGGCGGAGTGTCCAAACCTGCCAGTATTAAGCAAAGAGATCTTAGTTTTAGTTAGTTCATCAGTTCATTAGTTTTAAAATGTAAAAAAATGAAATGAAGTTAATAATTGCAAATTACTTTTTAGTGTTTCTATGCAGTGTTTACTTTAAGCACTAGGTGCCACCATCCTGCAAGACCACATCAAACCAGAATTCCTTTTTTTAAACATATGAAAACATATCGTGTCACAATTCTGACAAAGTAGTGCTGCATTACAACGACACATAAACAGGGTGTTGATTAAAATACATTAATATGTAAATAAATATAAACATATATCAGCGGCTGTGGTTTGAGAAGAAATAAAGTACTGAAGTACTTTTTCTATGTAAGATTTAATTATTGAATTAAATCCATTGGTACTTCCTGCTTTATACCATTATAGCAGCACCAGTTTGAGTTCATTTTTGGAAGGACGTTTGAACAATAAAGTGACACATATTATTTATGTAGTTCTTCACTGGTTAAGGGTGATGTGAAACAGAATTATACATGGTCATTCATTACTTATTACTGAAACATTAGTGTTTTGGGATTTAAAATTTAATTATTTACAACACTTGTGAATGTATATTAATGGAGAATATTTGTTGTGCCTTGCTGCATTGCAGCCATGAACAGTTGTAGGTTACTGTTAACAACTACTTTCTTTAGATTTTGATGGGCTACATGAAAAGAAAAGTCCAATCTTGCTAATCTGAAAAGACCTATAATAACTTACATACAATTACATTTTAGAAACTGAGGTACCGCAGTAGGTTATGATATAATAGGTATCAGATCTCCAAGAGCAGTGTAAGGCTGATGTAATGTTCATGTGATCAGTAATTAGTTAGTTGTATACTAGCTATATTTATCTAGTATTTCTGCAGGAGACAATTTGGTTATTACTGCTTAATACATAGTTATTACCGCTTATTTAATACGGAATTCCTACGGACATACTCAGTAATTCACTAGTAGTTCCTCATTGTTATTAAAAATAAGATACGTGTTAATCAAGAAAGGCTTATTTGTTCCTGCTTAGTTCTTGCATAGTTACCTGTGAGTTGCTGAACAGTACTGGGAAGTTTTACCAAATGTTTTGTGCTATGCACAATTTCTTTTAACTAGTTATTAATGTTTTAATCTTAACATTTATTTAACCCCAGCTCTGTGTTCTCTGTGCTCAGGTACTTCTTCTTCTTCTTCTTTATTATTATTATTATTATTATTATTATTATTATTTCTATACACACTTGGAAAAGGTTTGTGTGTGCTTTGCCTTTGCGATCATTTTTCTGTTTCATCTGATTCATCTTTTCTATTTTCCTGCCAAATTAATGATATTATGGGGGGTTTTGTGCTTTTTCAGCCCTACATGCCCTCTAACCAATCTTTTTTCTATTTTTTTTTTTTTTAATTTTGAAGTATGTTTAGTAGGTCCCCTTATTCTGAACCATGGGGTCTATTCATTCAGTTTCCCCTCTGTCCAACCAAATTCTTAGAACAGGCCACAATATGACTTTGACTATACTCTCATTAGCTAAATACCCTAGTCCTACTACTATTACAAAAACTACTACTACTACTACTACTACTACTACTACTACTACTAATAATAATAATAATAATAATAATAATAATAATAATAATAAAACAGCCACAAGTGGCAATTTGCAAGGTTCATGTACTCCTCTTAAACGATGCCCCCAAGGCCAGATCTTGCCAAGATTCACAGAATAATTAGAGACCATAGTTCGCATAGCGAACATATTTATAAAGCTTTGTGATGATAGATCAATGTTAATTATATGAAATACATGCTGAAATCTGATTGGGTGAAGTTTCTGAAGTGATTAAGTAATGATTAAAAATCTAGTTACAGATTAGCAGAATGAGCAAATTTCCGCTCAACAAGACCCCGACCCATCCCCTTTCAATGACCGCACCACAACGTATGCAGACACGCCTGTATTGAACATGTCCTTCAAACTTGCCTCAAATCCGTTGAACCCACCATGTGTTACAGCTGTTTGAGTAAACCAACTGCGCCTCCTTAGAACTGATTGACATATGGCAATAGATTCGATCATTATTGATAATTATTATTATGACTGTGCTGAGTAGTTCACATCAAATTTGTGAAGATTGGCCAAAAAATCCTTTACCAAAATTATGTGGGAACGCCAGTTGTCTTTTGGAGTTTGAGCAAAGGAGCCAACCAAAGAGAATTTTCACTTTACAGCTTATTTTCCAAGATGGTTGTTTTTGTGTGCATGAACATGAACCCCCTTTAGGTCTTTAGCTGAATTTATTATTCAAGTTTCCTGTTGATAGATCAGTGTTATCCATGTCCCATGCCTGCTGGAAACCAATTGGTAGATGCTGGCCATGTTTTTAAGTAAATTGCCATCATAAAATCAAAAAATCCATGCATGCAATCATGTGTTACAGCAAGCTAGGCCCTGCCACATTATAACTGACATGCGGTAGCCGTATTGTTTACAAAGATCAACACGTTTTTTTATAAGCAATAAGGCTCACATTTCAGAACATTTCTCCCTGAACTACAAATGCAGTGGCAGACTAATGTGCCTGATAAATGTGGCGACTCCTTTCTTCTAGCAGAAATTATGCAAGAAATCCAGTCACAAGTGTTCAGTGGGGATGAATTCAAATGCCAGATGTAAACAGCTATGCATTTCAGCTGACGACTTGTGAGCGCATCACTCAGATGGACATTAATACCAACTGTGAACAGGGCCTTAAAATCTCCTAGAGTCATACCGATACTTAGGAGGCACAACCTCACCTTGACCCAAGTTGTTAACTTCATACCTGTTTTTCTCCTTCAATTCTTGGATAAAAACCCTGGAACACAGAAAGCTATCTTCCTCCCATCCTGGGTGCAAGGTTTACCATTTTATACAAGCCGCCTTCCTTGGAGTCTGTGCTCAATGTTAGAGAAAACACCTGTTTATTCCTCACCCGTCATTCAGAGAAGATATAAGACTGCCTTCCTGACATGTCTTCTTGGATCTGAAACTGAGCCTTCACAACCCCGCAGTACACCTGCCACATACATGGAACAAACTTAAAGTGATTCCAGATGAGTAGCTTCTTCAATTTCCTCTTCACAACATAAAAAAAATAAATAATACCTTTCCTGAATACAAAATCCATACAGAATTAAAATCTTTTACAAGCTTGAGTCAGTTCCTAACTGGACAAAGACAGCTCTGTAGGTTTCTCCTCAACAGAGCATTCCCAATGTTGCTGCTCATGTGGTTCATAAGTTATGAGGTTCTACAAGTCCTCTCTTGTGGCCTTCTTACGCAGGTCGTTTCACTGGCTCTCTGTTAAAAGGAGACTCAAATTCATAAATGTTGTTGTAGCGTTCCAGGCCTCACAGGGCATCTACACTTTTATGAGCTCACACACACACGTAATCAATCTGGTCTTGAGCTTCAAGTTGTCTACTGTTGTCCTTCTCTGAGGTGTAAACATGCTTGTAAAGCAAGATTTCACTGCTTCAGCTCCTAAATGGTGAACAGTAACAATATGATAAATATAATAACCCAGTTTCAGTGAAGTTTGAGACCAGAGAACAGAATACAAGTCTGATCAGTATATCGGTCGACTTGATATGAAGCCATACGCCATACCATGGCACATATCAAAGAAACCCTATTAAGTCTACCTATAAAGTTCTCACATGCAAGTTTGCTAATCAGTGTAGCAGACCTTATTTAGCCATTTTAAATATCGTTATGTAACTCTATTTATACATTTACGCTCATCGGTGCTTGGATTGAACTTTGCTATTTATTAAATGTTTCAATATTTCTACAGAATGACAGTTTAACAGCGGGCAAATCTTTTAACTGCTAACGTTTTCATTTTTATCAGATTGATCTTCACATGGTGGAAGTGAGCACATAAATGGATCGCTTACTATATACTGCAAATATATACTAGCCACGGAATGCTACAGAGAGGTGTCACAAATGAATGTTGTAATAAAATAAGCAAATGTTTTATTTACCTTATGTCATACGTAACCCAATTACGTCTGTAAATATGAACACCAAATGTGTACTGATCCTGGATTTAATGTTTTTCCTACGATGCTTTATAAATAGAAAAAAAAACAATTCTCCACAAAGTTAAGAGTTTGGCATCCATTCTTGAGAGCATCCTATTTGACAACTAAGCATCTCATCATGAGCAGCACAGTGATGCAGTGTGTAGTGTTGCCATTTCGCAGCGTTAACCTGGTTCAACCCTGATCCTGAGTTTTAATGTCTCTGTGGACGTGCCTCTAGCGTGAATGTTTGCGTGAACGTGTGCATGGTGCCCTGCGATGGACTGGTGTCCCATTCTTGGTGTATTCCCACCACGTGCCCAGTGATTGACCTTGGACCCAACGTGACCCTAACCAGGATAAAGCGGTTACTGAAAATGAATGAATGCCATTTTGAATGTATAACATGATTTTGCTTTTGTGGTGTGATCTTGTACAAACCAATTTTTTTTTTATTCTTAACCGTAAAGAGTAAGTTCCCACATGAAAACACACCAAAGACTATTAACGTTTACAGCCATATCCACCTGAGCACTGCAGACAGCTTAGTTTGATTTCCCTTTAGAACGCAATACGCCATTTGGAGCCATATGAATTGGTCAAATCAGCCATATGAGCTATATGTTCTTGCTGTCTTGGTTAAAATGTAACAAAAACATTACAAAAAAGAATAAATGGAAGATAAAGCAACACAAACAATGGAAAGAACGTTTGTAATCCCTGAACGTCAGTGTCACCTGAAGTTCTAACCACTTGCGACCTCAGGGGGCATTTTCATGTCTTTGTCTCATGCAACTGCCAATCTGCGACAATTGCAAACAAGCTGGACTGTAGCATTGAGCCATGACAACACACTGCGTGTCTGGCTTGCTGTAATGAACTGCTGTTTACAGCAAATAATGTGGAAGGAAGAACACTGGCCTAAATGATGTGCTTCAGTTCCTACCATCCTCCAGAGGCCAACGAAGGAGGCCTCAACTGGCAGCCTGAGACTCCTTACCTTCCTCCTCTTGAACATAACGGGCTGGCTTAATGGGAAATACAGAGATCAATGGAATAAGTTAAAGGAGCCATTCCTACGGATGAATGACGCCCAACAGCAGTGCTTGTGTCTAAGCAGACAAAAGCTTTAAACAATGAAAAGCATGCCAAGACAAGGTAAGGCTCTGTAGCATAAAGTATATTTGGAATGAAAGAAAAATATTATTATTCACCAGAAAGACATTTCAGTGCCCACCAAATGCAGTCATATAACAGAGATGGAATGTAAAGGAAAATTGTACAAAAGGAACATTTAAGAATTGATTGGGAGTGTGCCATGTTTGAAGATTTGACAGTTTTGCAGAGGGAATGTGTTTTCGGCGCCACTGGAAACACTATGCTGAGAGTGAGATGTGGACCGTCGGTTGATTTCATTCGTCTAGAACAGTTTTATCTGATCCCTGTTCTAGATCTTTACGCTATGAGGACATTTCTAACAGAAATTGGAGACGGTCCTGGCGTTTCACAACTAAATACATGTTGAATGATGTCATGTCTTACCTTCACTCATGTCACTCATAGTGCAATGCAATGCATTTCTAAAACTAGCAGCAGAAAATAAAAAGCAAAAATGACCCATTTTTATGCCGTCACAGAGTTTCAATATGTAATCGGGAAAATCGAATGCATGCACGTCCTCAATGTGTGTGTACACATGCGTATACACGGGCGTACATACAATACTATCAAACGTTCCAGCTGTTTGCAAAGAAATGTTTGTAGGCATTTGCAGAAAGGATCGGTAGAATTGTAGATGAAAATGTAAGAGATGTCGTCTGGTGGTGTGACAGGCGAAAACCGCCAAAAGACACGAGACAGGAATGCACACAGAATGGGACACCATACACACACACACACACACACACACACACGCACTTCATACCTAGCAGCAACTTATCTTAGCCAGTCCACTTATTGGCTTTTTGTGGGAGGAAACTAGGGAATCCAGATGAAACTTACACCGAGGACATGCGCGGAAACCTGACCTGAGGACCGAACCAGTTTGAAGCTGTGTGGCAGCAATGCTATCCACTGTGCCACAGTGTAGCAATCATCATTATCAAGTGTGAGTTTAGTTTGAATTAGCCAGAAATTAACTATAAACAAGATTTTATGTGGATATGGAAATAGAAATGGATCCTCTCAGCTACAGACACCGCATTAACGGATATCGGATACAACGGACAAAATCTGCTGGTCTGAATACATAATCTATGAGCCAGAATACCCGGTATGAAAGTTTGCAATCTGAGTCCTGTAGTTCAGTAATTGTCCGCTAGGTGGTGGTGGCGTGCGAGTTACTAGTTGCTTACAAGCGTCGGGTGAGCTGTGGTCGTTGTGAAGCTGTACTGTTTTTTTTTTTGGCGATTATTTGGTGTTTTTTCAGCTCAGTGTTTTCGCAATGTACTTACCTATTTATGTTGGTCGTTACACTGCTTGTCATGTGTACAGTACTTGGGGAGCACTTTTATGGACCTTAGTCGTGTTTATCCTTGGATTTCCACTATTTTAACTCCCCCACACTGAAACACTTCACATCAACGGACTATTCACGTCAACGAACAACCTCTCCCCAATTAGTCCGAAAATGAGAGGATCAACTGTAGTGATATTGGTATATTGGTGGAACCATGAAAAGATATAAATGAAAATCTTCAGCTTGGAATATTGCAATTAGACGATTATCAGCAGCCCAACACTTATCATCCACTGAAGCCTCCCATGGGGAAAATATCAGCACACAGCTTTGTGTTGTAATGTGTAAAATCATAATCGTTGTCTAAAAAAGACACTTGTAGAAGGATCTTGCCCTGCTCTTCCATGCAAAACATTATGCATGAACTTTGGAGTTTCAGGGCCCGGTTCTGTATAATTGGGGTTTTCAGCCAGTTGAATGATCCACTTATGTCCATGCCTTAACTATCTGTCTGAGGCAACTAGTTTTAGACTAGAATAACCCGTTACCATGTTATCAATGTTTCCAGACAGCTTTTTGTTAGGGAGATGGCATGGAGTGCCACATTTTCAACCACAAAAACTACTTAAACTTTTAAAAATTGTTACTG
The DNA here is from genome assembly GCA_030068315.1 of Chrysichthys thysi. NCBI lineage: Eukaryota > Metazoa > Chordata > Actinopteri > Siluriformes > Claroteidae > Chrysichthys > Chrysichthys thysi. The sequence goes on along the minus strand of JAQLOM010000038.1, from coordinate 13,382,752 downwards.
CTCCAGACTTGACAATGCTACATTTTGGTCCATTAATTTAATTTTTGTTGCTGTTGTACAACTTCATCTGAATATTGAGAGCATGTTTTTAAATATACATTTTTTTCAGTGATGGCAATTTGGTGTCCTTTATTGTTAGTTTTAAGAAAGCTACGTTGAGTGACATTTTTAAATCATTATGTTTGAGACAATAATTGTTACCCAAATGCCAAAAATGGCAATAATTCTGGATGTGACTGTAAGAACCGGAATCATAGCTGTCATCTGTCTTGAACAATTTCTTAGCGCAAACAGGATGAGAGCAGGTCAGTGGGCACGTTACCAAAGACAGGATTCACCAGTGAACATGTCCACTCAGTGCTCTGACTGACAGAAAGTTACAGAAGTGACATTTTGCTGTAGTATCGCTGCCCTGATAGTTTTATGTCGTGTTAAAGATTCCACCCTCCTGATTAAATCATGTAATACTTTGAATGTTCCATTCCTATTCAATCGCTGGAGATGACGCATTTCCATACAAAATACAGTTATATATATTTTATATCTATCTATGTAAAATTCTTTTTGCGTTTGAAACGGAAATGCCGTACGACCACAGGACATATTATACGTGCGTATGACCAGAAACAGCGTCACTAGCGCTTACATTTTAACTAATCACTTCGTTTGTGGATGCCATTTTTATATCGTCTTTTCGAATTGTTCTTATTTGTGTGCGAGTTATTTTACTGATATTGACAAGAGGTAAACACCTATTTGGTAAGTCATTATTTCAGAAAACTTAAATATATAAAAATATATAAAAATATATAAAATTCTTTTCGCGTTTGAAACGGAAATGACGTGTAACCACTGTTTGTTGAAAAATAAAATTGGTAATTAACAAACTTATTTTTATAAATATTGCATTTTATTTTATTTTCCCTTGCACTCAGTGAGCGACGCCACCGGGGAATCAGCTAGTATGTTATATAAATTCAGCAAGAGGTAAACCTACTAACTAAACACTCATAAATGCAATATTCACTCAGAAAATGTGGAATTCTATTTATAGAAACCGCACTTTAGCTTTTTTCTCACGTACCTACGAACACATGATGAACATTTTGACTTCTTTGACTGGTTGTAGTCATAATTATGTCTAGAATATGCGTTGAAATTGTTCTTCTGTGTTTAATAGCAGCAATGCTATACAGCAATGCTTCCCTCTTCTGGCCTCATACAGCACCATCACCATTAACTCAAAGAGCCCCTTAGATACACAGATATCAATTAAACAAAAACAAGCAAACATATTCAGTACACTGGAAGATCCAACATGCATCGGGATAACTTAAGAGGAAAGGTATGAGGTTCTGTGGTCTAAGATTGTAAGTATTCGTTCAGTCGTTATGATTTACTAATTTTAGGCATTTTTTAATCTCATTAAGTTATCTATAGTTCTTAAAAACAGTTACAATATACATTATTATACATACAATTAAAAAGCCCTGATCCTATTTAATTCACAGCCTCATTCAAACCAGCAGGCAAAAATGAATTTGGCGTGGTATAATTAGGTTTCTTTGTAAAGGTTGCATATATTAGTATCCATCATTGGTGTCATTACATATAATTAATGCCGTTGAAGTGTGAAAAATTGTCACGAGGCTGGCCGAAACCTTTCCTCATCCTTCACCAGGAGAACTTTCCACCCGGCCTTTTTTTTCCACTGGCATTAACTGCTGTCATCCCAGAAACAACAGAGCCCAGTGGTGTCAATTATATTTGATTGACTGAGTAAAGCGCACACAAATAAGCCAAAACAATGGACACAAAAATCTATATATGACTCCTCCTGTCAAATCAAGCAGTTGTCTCTTCCATTTTCATGCTACACAACAGGCTGTCGGCCCCGTGCCTAAACGTTCCCCTCACAGCCCCACACCATCACCAATTAAACTGCCTGCCTCCTCAAAGGTGCCGAACGACTCCCCTGGATATTGCCTCAAACTGTTGTCCAATGAACGAGGGCTAATTCATCAGCTTAACTTCACTTACAAAAACACAGCCTCCCCAGGTGTTGGTTTTTTTTTTTATATAAAAAATGAGGTGTTTTTTTCACTGGAGGGAAACATAACGCCAGCGTTTCGCCGTGTCTGGCTTAGGAATGAAAAAAGGCAGTTCTGCTATACATGTAGTACTCTCATGCTAAATCCTTTCCATAGACTTTGACTGCCTATATTACTTACTGGGTAATATTAGCTGATATATGACAATGCTTAGATGTGTGTAAAGGAGCAAACATGTACAATTTTTAACAAGGCCATCCACGTTTATTGCGTATTTTAAAACTGTGAAGGCACACGACGACCAGTTAAATGCATTTATTTTTCATTTTAGGATTACATTAGTTGCAATAATGTTTTGTCGTTCAAACGTGATATTTAAATTATAATCCATAAATATGTTTTAAAGTGGAAAAAAGGTAGACATAAAACATACAATTAATCATGAAAAAACTCAATTGTTATTCAGTAAAATCAAGAAACCTGCTCAGCAATGTAGTAAGTATGACTTTCAGTATCTAAACTCGGATCTAATACTGGTCCGCTTTAGAAAGGTTTCAGGAACGCGATAACGCAGCACAGTTCTGAATGAAACGGAGTGGTCATAAATATGCATTGTCATTTCCTAACACAAAGACCTAACAGAAAGTCGTTAAACTGGGATACAACTGTGAGCAGGGAATGCTTTTCCCCCCCCCCATACTAAATACCATGTGATTGTAAAATGAGATCATGATTGTACAAAATCACAGTGATGTTAAATAATACTTTTAACAACTCCATTTATCTATTTAGTATGGAGAATGCATGTGAAGCTGTGTGTTATAGATTATATACAGTGACTGGTGATTAAAAAAATTTTTTTTTTGACTTGTATTGCAAAAAACTGCATTTCCACAAGTGTCTGATTTCTACATGTATGCTTTAAAGTGTTTTGGTTGGTCATTCATGTCAATTCAACCTCAGTTACCACTAATATGAACACACTCCAGGTTTTACTCATTTTTTCAGAAAACTAGGGCACTGCAGTTCTCTCACAGTCCCCTTGCAGAAAGGCACTTAAACAGCGCTGGTCTTGGTTTTGCATTTTGAGAGATTTCCTGGACTGGCCTTGGGATCCGATTTTTTCCCAGATGGACTCTGTGTTGAACTTAAAAGTGAGTGCTTGCCAACAGATGCACCTTGAGCGTTATTGTTGTTGCCATTCTGATTTCCACTTAAAGTTTCCATAATGGAGCGGAATGTTCCAAAGGGTCGTTTCCCTGATTCTGAAGTCTTTTCTTTCCCAGACGCGACTTTCACCTCCCCTGCCTGACCAGCCTTTTGGACAACTGGTGCTTCTTCAAATGTCACTCTGAGTTTAAGGTTTTGTGAGGTTTTCCTGCGAGAGGATGGTGATTTAAGAGCACTCTTTGGACTTGTGACTTTCTGCCCATTGTTAAATTCAGTCAATTCGCCTGAAAAGTCCATTTTTGTTTCATGATCAAGATCACTGTTGTCCGACGTTGGAGAGGGATTGTATCCGTCCATGGACTTGGAAGTCCTGAGTGCAAATGAGAACTTGCGCTCAGCAGCTGAGATATGCTTCTTACTTGTTAATTGTACTGGCTCCTCACTCTCTGCTATGGGAAGATGGCTTGGCCTTTCTGGTCTGGAGGTGCCTGTGGGCTGCTTAGACTCATCAGGGGGATACGAGTCTGTGTCTGATTCACTGAGGGAACGCTGCATGATCTGCCTAAGGCGGGCTAGTTTCAGCTCCCGCCTTTCCACCATCCCTGGTCTCCGTAGCGGGCCTATGCCCAACCCTGAGTCTGTGCCGCTGGCGCCATCTACTGCCTCCTCTTGGAACGCCTTCTCCCTGGTGCCCACTCTTTCAGCTATGTCTTTTCCCAAGATCTTGCGCAGGGCTGACTCAGAATCCACATGCCTTTGCCTCAGCACCCACTGCCCATCACCAGGGGCAACCTCCGCAGTAAGTGTCATCTCAGGCCAGGTCTCAGCTGGAGGGATATTCAAACTAACAGAGAAGTCATTAAGATGACCTTAGTACATGTAAATACACATGGGCTGTGTTCCAATATCCATGCTTCCTGTACTTACTATGCTTAGTTTGAGTCCGTAGGGCGTTCCCATTACGACTGTGGCGAAAATAAGTGTCCTGAAAGGACCCGGATGGTGCCCTCATAACGTCAAATCTTGGAGCGTGGAACAATGTACACTTTTCTCACTGAACGGCCGCCATCTTAGCTACGTAGCGGAAGAGGCGGACCCAACTCGGCTCGAATAATAAAAGAAAAATGGCTGCCGGAACGAATTTTTCCACACAACCTGCATTAGCGGAGTCATTTTCCAAGCTAGAAATCTGTGAAGGGGTAAAATCTGTTCACTGTTCAAAGTCGGGGATGATTTTTGGCGGGATGACGAGCTGCGGCAGCAGTCGTGATCGTAATTTCCGGTAAGTGCACCATGGAGTAGGCGATTCGGAACAACACTTACCTACTGAAATCTGCGCACTTAGTAAGTGCGGACTGTTTACTACGTGTAAGTGTACTCATGAAAGTATGGATATTGGGACACCGCCATGTTCATTACAACGAGACATAAGAGAAAAGAGCAAACCTGGGTGATCGTGGTCTTCCGTTGGGATCCTGGGACTGCAAGAGCAGCTGCATTTGACTCTGGAGTGCTATTCTTGCTGTAGTCTGTCTGCAAAAGAATACGTTGTGAACAGTACATTTGTTGAGGACCTTCTGTCTATCTTTGAGGAAAATTTAAAAAATACTTCTGCAGCCTGCTTACTCATGTAGTTGCTTGGTAAGCTTGACCACCTGTGAAGCCAAAGACATGCAGGTCTCCACGACCACCAGGTAGCGTGCACAGGTGGTATGACCTTGTCGCTCAGCACACTGAGATGGCCTCTCGCCTTGCTGGTTCTGAACGGTGACATTTGAGCCATATTCCACCAGCGTCTTTGGGAAAGATATGGTATTAAAGGGTAAAATTCAAACAGCAAATCACTACAATCATGTAACACAGTCGCCTTGTAATCGCCTTTGTGCACTACAGGATCCAAAGTCTGCTCTGTGGCTGACCAAAAACTCAAGTCCTAAAAAGGTCTTCTGGTCATTGTGCCTTGTGTTTTTCTGTGCTTCCCCTCCCTGCTGACTAGTGAAAAGAAGAGGAAATTATTGGCCAGTCTACACAAACAGGAAAGCGGGAGGGAAGCCTGTGTCCTGTTTCCAATTTCAGTGTCCCACAGAAAAGATCCTTGGCTACACAGCATTTTCGAAAGCTTTTGTTAAGAACTGCATAATTGTACAAAAACAACAAACCACACTTTTACCTGAAGGCAGCCGAGATGGCCATACTGAGCAGCAACGTGCACTGCACTATTCCCTTTCTGATCCACTTCATCCAGTGAGATGGCTTGTTCTTGCATAAATTGTAGCAGCCACAACAAGATTCTTTCCTGAAGCAAAGAGTCAGCTCAAATGCATCAATCAATGTATAAGTGATCAATTCAGAAAACAAAAAAAAAACTTGATGGGTCTTATTCGTTTATTTAGTCTTTACCTGACCATATTGTGCTGCATAGTGGATAAGACTTGGGTGGTCCCGTGTGCAGCTAAGCTCAGCGATGGCCTCCGTCTCACTCACCATCCAGCGCACACACTCCAGATGACCATTCTATTTAAAAATCCAAAATCCCCAACAACTTACAAATTCGCATGTCTGCTGTGAAATAATATGCTGTAAAATTATTTAATTTACAAAATTTGACAAAACAAGAACAACACCTATATTGTCTAAGGGACCGATTTAAGTACACGCAATTAAGCTCACAAATCGACTAAGTAAATAGCTTGTAACCAGTGACGTGCGGTCAGGAGAGGGGGGGAGGCAGAGCCTCACCTGTCGTCATGGAAAAAATAAAATGTATAATAGACAAATAAATGAAATGGTTATATTTATCAAATGGTTTGAACTATAAATTAATTTTCCATTCGACTTAAACAATTTAGATTGTTTTTTATTAAAAAAATCACTGAATTTTCACATTTCCATTCAAATCCGGGGAAGAGTCGCATGGTGAGGCAGCAGCGAGCTGAGCCTCACCTTGGATTGCGCAATCCCTCCCAAACTGTGCTCTGCCATGCAATGAGA
>JAQLOM010000038.1:13329357-13342471 GCA_030068315.1 Chrysichthys thysi | reverse complement strand
TTTACTAGCTGAAGCGGAAGTGGCGTACACCGCCACTGTGTATTCATCCGCTGATGAAATACAGTGCATACTGTTTTGTTTCGATTTAAATGTTCTTTTAATGTTTGAATTAACATTTTTTTAATTATATTTTATTTTCCAGAGTCTCGCGAAAGCCGAAAATCCGCGATGCACTGAACCCGCGATATTGCGGGGGTTCACTATATTGTGAAAAATACATCTGAAGTGCAGTATAAACAATAAAATTAACCTTTGCTGCCTCTGGGGTGTGAATAAGGTGGGAGTGTGTCCCCAAAACTTCACATACTACTTCACATTTGGTGGTATTGTTGCAATAAACCTCCCATCTGAACAGCTTCAGGGATCAGTGTTAGCTTAGTGGTTAAGATGTTGGACTACTGATCAGAAGGTTGTGAGTTCAAAATCAAGCACTGCGAAGCTGCCTCTGTTGGGCCCTTGAGCAAGGCCCTTAACCTCAACTGCTCAGCTGGATTAATGAAAAAGCTGTAATTTGCTCTGGATAAGGGCGTGTCTACCAAATGACTGTAATGTAATGTAACAGCTATAACTTAAACCATGATCCTGTGGAGTATCTGACTATACAGGGGAGCTTCCTGCTGTAGCTGCCATTATAATGTCCAGGTTAATCAGCCTGCAGGTCCGCACACTTTACTGACTTTTCTCCTCTAATTGACGTCCAGTTACGGTGTAGGTGATGTAAAACCTAGCAACTCAGTTTTTAAAGATTTTGTTCGATCGCTAGAACTGTGTATTTAAACCGTAGGTAAAGGGCAGTATTTTGGTGCACGACTTGCTTGATGCTGAATCGTCAATAGAGTTATAGAAATGCCTTTGGCACTTGTTTTTCACCAGTTTTCAAAATGAAGTTATATCAGTTTGTTATTTCAACAGCAAAACATGGGACTTTTCCCTGTAAATTCTTGTTTGCTATATGCAATACTATCCACTACTGATGTTGCATATACTGTAAGTATGATATGATGATGCCTGACCATGACCCCCATATGTGGGCTGTCCTCAAACCTCTGCTCAAATTTGAAGGCAGATGACTGTCTGCAATGTGTGTGTATGTTGTAGAATTACAATTTCCCTTCACTAGAACCAAGAGGCCCAACATGTTCCAGCATGACAATGACCCTGTGCACAAGGCACGCTCTATAAAGACATGATGTGCCGAAGTTCATTTGAAAGAACTCGGCCTGCACAGATTCCTGACCTCAACCCCACTGAACACTTTTTTTTTTTTTTTGGGATGAAGTGGCAATCCTACTGCATGCCAGGGCTCCTCACCTGACATCTGTGCCTGACCTCGTTGATGGTCTTGTGGCCGAATGGACAAATCTCCAAATCCTTGATCGAAAATCTTGTAGAAAGCCTTCCAAGAAGAGTGAAGATTATTTTAAGAGCAAAAGGGCTGGCAGCGGTGTATTACTGTCCTGCCATTGCAAACAAATTTTAATAATATACACTTCCCAATAAAGTTCATATTTAAATGAGTTTATAAAATAGCAAACTAGAAAATGACAAATTCTGGATGATGAACATGGGCAAGGGGCACATTTGGGGACACAGATGAGCCGACGTCTTTCACCTCTGTTTTTTGCATCACAGGAAAAAGGAGCTACTATAATTTGATTGTATACTGATATTTTTTTTTTTACACTGTTTATCAAGGTATGTTTTCATTTAGATTCTTTCAGTTGTTGTAGTATTCAAATGGTGTGTGTGTTTGACTTAAAGGAACATATTCATCTTGCTAGTTTAAAGGTTTTATTGGACCATGTATATTTACTGAAAAAAGTGCTACTTTTGACACTGAAACTGACAAGCAAGGACACCTCTTTATAATGGAATATAAATTGTTCAGATTTTTTTTTCCTACAATGTTGGCGCCCATTGAGCAATACCCCAAAATATTCTGTCACTAATACCCAGCTAACTCATGAAAGTACAGTGGTTCCTTGATTTACGAGTGTCCCAACTAACGAGTTTGTCGAGATACGAGCTGTCTCTCGGCCGATTTTTTTTGCTTTGAGCTGAGGGCTAAAATTCAGGTTACAATCCAGCTTCAGATACCCCAACGCTAGTTGGCGCTATGTGGTCCGAAGAAAGTGAGTGTGAAGGACAGTGCTGAGAAGAAGAAGTGGATGATGTGCATTGAATTAAAGAAAGAAATGATTGAAAAACATGACCAAGGTGTGTGTGTAGTTGACTTGGTGAAGCAGTACGAGCGTAGCACTTCTACAATCTGTGCCACACTGGAGCAGAAGGAGTCGATAAAGGCGATAACGCCAGCCAAGGGCTTTAAAATCATTTCCTTACTTTCAGACTTTATTCAAAAGAGACACCCGGAAGAAGTTGCACCTGGGCGTGCGACTGCGCTATTTAATGACACGTGCCCTAACGCATTTCAGAACCATTCTGAAAGGGACGATGAAACACATCATTGGACAGGTTTTTATCGAAAACGCCTGCAGATGAAGGTGAGGAAAGCGTGGAGAAAAGGGTGAAAATCAGTGACTAAGATTCAGTTCAGCCTTTCTCCTCCACCTCCGTCAGCATCTTCAAGTCGTCTGATCTCCAAGGTCAATGCTGTACTATACACTTAATAAAACCAGTTTACTGCAGTACATTCTACTGTATTGTGTTTTTATACAATATTCGTTATTCATAAGTACATTTTTTTTTTATTTAAAAACGTAACAAAAAAATTGTGGTGTTTTTTTTTGGGGGGGGGTGGTCTGGAACAGATTAATGGCATTTCAGTTCATTTCAAGGGAGAAAACCGATTTGACATGAGAGTAATTTGAGTTACGAGCTCCGTCGTGGAACGAATTAAACTCGTAAGTCAAGGTACCACTGTAAATGATTTAAACATGTGCTAGAACAGAAAGAAATATGGAAAAGTTCAAAGGGAGAAGAAAGAAATGGGCCATGGTTAAAAACTAGGAAATAAAGGTTTTCCACAAATGTATTTAGTCATGCGTGTCATTTGTCAGAGAGTCTATTACTGACATTCGTCATTTTTAGGATTTCTTGGTGAGATTCACTTTTAGCAAGCTCACTTCTCCCAGTCTGTCAACCTTTTGGTAAAACGTTTCTCTCTGGAACTTAACTTTTTTTTTTTTTTTTTTTTTTTTATAGTACAGCTTAAATGTCTAATCATGTTTGAGTATCTTGTCTGTATGCTATCATGCCTTAATAATTTATCTTTTATAAAGCATCCCTAGTAATAAGAATGATGCATCTTATTCAGCATTGCACATTTTCTATTGAGGGTCAGACTTGCAACAGGACCTGGTGTGTACAGAGCAAAGGGCAACAGAAATAGCAGCATTAGTAAAGTAGAGGACATTAGCAGCAGCATGCCTTTGCACCTCACGTCACTATTTTTCCCAGGACCTGTTTATATGTTAGAACACACATATTAATAAGAAAACTAGCTAAAGTGTCCTTTAATGAACTGTGCAGGCAGACTTTTAACCAAGCGTTCACCTTCAGTAATGTGTGTTTAATTTGGTTTGTGTAGTCACTGGTAAAGTCTCAACACTACTCCCATCTGCCGTGTTCTTTTCAGGACTTGGGAGAGAATATGCCTTGGCTTTTGGAGAGAGAGGAGCCGCTGTTGTTGGTAGGTTATTTTCAGAGTCGATCTGTTTAATTTTATTCATGCTGGATCATTTTATAGGCATTTATCTGTCTGTCTGTTTTGCATACAGTGAATGACCTTGGGGGTGACGCAAAGGGAGGTGGAAAGGGTACAGCAGCTGCTGATAGAGTAGTGGAAGAGATAAAGGCTAAAGGTGGCAGAGCTGTGGCAAATTATGGTAGGTAATGTGGACTTTGTGAGTGATGTTCATTATTCGCTGTGAATAGTCATTTAATGATGCCTGCGACATCATGACCTGTCGGAAAACACGCTGTCCTGTATCCTATGTAATGTTTTCACTTTTTTATTTATTTATTTTTAATTTTTATCTTGTTAGGGTAAAAATACAGTGGTTGATTTACAGTCTTTTGCAAAAGAAAATGTGTTTAAAGGGCATGCAATTGTTTTGTATTTTTACAGATTCAGTAGAAGATGGTGAAAAATTAATCCAGACCGCTTTGGATGCATTTGGACGAATAGGTGCTTAATTCTTTTATCATATAATGTTATTAGAGAAATATTGAAAAGGGGATTCTCGTGAACTATGGTATATCAAAGTAATATCAAAAGGTTAGATGGGTAAACCTCCAGAATAGCATTAGTGATTCACTTTAAAGCAGATTATTCAGTAAGTACCTTTTCATAACGTAATTGTAATGCCATTTTGAGGCTGGGGAATAAGAATCTCAACTAACCAGTCATAATCATCTGTATTTTTATAATAATTTTATATATATACACATACACGCGCACACCGAAGTCCTCAAGAAGTGTAAAAAAATTTCAAATTTAATTGATGACCAGTTATTTTCACAACATAAATCCATGGTACCAGTCAAAAATTTGGGCACCCCTGTTTATTCATAGGTTGTTCTTTATTGTGACTATTTTCTACCTTATAGAATAATGCTGAAGACATCAAAACTATTAAACTATGACTTTATAGTGTGAACACAAAAGTGTTTATAAAAAAAAACAAGTTTCCTATTTTAGATTCTTCAAGGTAGTCCCCGTTTACCTTGATGACAGCTTTGTTATATTATTGGCATTAGCTTATGCAGCTTCATGAGGTAGTCACCTGGAATGGTTTTCAGTTAACCGGAGTGCCTTTTGGTGACTCGAGTGCAAAGGTTAATCAGTGGAATTTCTTGCCTTCTTAATGTGTTTGAGGCCATCAGTTGTGTTGTGTTGAAATAGTGTTGGTCTACAGTACATAGCCCTATTCAACAACTCTAGTAATCTACAGTATATTATTTCAAGAACCGCTCAACTAAGTACTAGCTTTTGAATAGTACTGTTTATTACAACCTGAACACTGATTTAAATACAGTCCTGCAGGGTAATCCTTGAAAAACGTCTTCAATAAATCTCCTTTTCGAGTGGCATAAATATAGTCTAGGTTTTATTTATCGAGTCTATTTATAGTGTAAAAAATATTCTAATGTTAAGGTCTACTTTTTTTGTTGTTGTTCACATGAAGAATGCAACTACTGTACCATGTAAGCACCCTGTTTGTAACTGAAGTTGTTGTTTGTTTTTTTATATACAAGTTTAAACTATGAACTCTATTAAAGTACAATTGTATTTTAATATTTTTAATTTGGCTGAGGCTTTTATCCAAAGTGATGTAAAGCTGAGATAGGATACAACTAAGCAGCCAATGATTTAAAGGGTTAAAGACCCAATAATTTCAGTTTGGTAGTGATGAGATTTGACAGTGCCATTTGAATTCATCTAATGCCTTCACATATTACTCGTGTGTCCTGTTTGGGAAGATGCTGCCTGAATATGGGGAGCATTTGTGCTCGCTTGATAAAGTCTGTTGTATTTGGAAGGTAGCCCAGAAACAGCTGAGACTTCTACAGTCTCTTATTTATTAAATAACTGCACGGGTCCTTGGAGAAGGCAATCCCATAATCTAGCAATAATGGACTAATTGTTTTTAGAATATTGAGATAATATCGTAAACGGTAATAAATGTGGCCTCCAATTACAATTATTCTGGGAAAACGTATCACGTGCTTATCGTATTACAAGTTGTACATGTGGTTCTATTTGATGTGTGTGAAACAGTATTAATAAACCCCATTAATAGGAAATGTGTTGAAAAGTACTAAATCTATAAAATAGTCACATTAAGACAAATGTACATTATGGTTTTAAAATAAGATTTTCACTAAACAATGACAAACGTAGTAAAATTTATATTTAGACCAATTCTTTAGTTGGTACCGTGAATTACATTTGATTTGTGAATTAAATTTATTAAAGAAAAATAAATAAATCCAAGCAAGTGTTGGGATTAAATTTAGATGCACTTCCCTATTAACAGGTGAAAATCGTTGTGCATGTAATATAATGCCCTAATTCAAATATTAAAAATTTTTTCAGATGATGATTAATTTTTTTTTAGTGATGCATGACATTACGAGAATCCTGCCAAACAGTACGCTGATACGCTGTATGTTTGAACGCTTTTAATGTTTTCTTCTTTTCAGATATTGTGATAAATAACGCTGGGTAAGTTCATAACTTCAATCTGGAACTGGTTATGCTTGCTTGTAAAAATTTTGTACTTTTTATATATCAAGTGTGGTGTGTGGCGCCCGCACCCAAACTATGGGTTATAACATGCTTCTTCTTCTGTGCTCCAACTTTAAAGGATCCTGCGTGATCGATCTTTTGCTAGAACAAGTGACCTTGACTGGGGTACGTACTGATGAGGGTAGCAAATAAGATCCTTATTAAACCAGATACTTAATGTGCATGTTCGTTTAAGGCATTTAAGTAGTATCTCTAATGGAGAGCATGAGGATGGCAGATGTGAATGCGCATAACATTATCTGTGAGCATGCTCATTAGCAAAGAGTGCAAGGTAGCATAAATTGTGAGTGCACAAAGCTATTGGCAAGTGTGGAGCAGTAAAGCGAATGTGCACTGAGGCTTTCTCGCTCGAGTGCCCTTCAGTTCTGCAAGCATGGATCACTGAGACATGTATGCTTCATTTCCCCTCGCTCACCAGGGTCTGCACTTTGCTCACAAGTCAAGTCGGTTAGAGTCTTTAGAGCAAGACACATAAGACACATGTCTCTACGCTTGTGATCAGACATCCAACCAGCCCTTTTCTTCATCAGGAAAGGCTAAATGTCCTCTAATTCATAGAATTTCTAAGATGGTGGAGACAAATGTTAATGTATTAATCACACAAAAACAAAATTAGATACTGTACTTCCTGCGAACTCGTGCTGTCCGGTGTTTATCCCAGGTTTCTTCTCTCTCAAACTGAACAACCTTTCAGCAATTGTACTGTTTGGTCTTTATTCTACTGTACATGTATACTGTAATGATTTAAAATTCCACCAGAGGATGGCGGAAGGATCTGTTGGGTCTAGTTCCTCACAAGGTTTTTTCTTCATGGTGTCTCAGGGAGTGTTTCCTTGCCCTGTCTTGCTCACTAGGGTTCCAAGCTCTCTCTACATTCCAGATCTTTGTGCCTAATTCAGTATATTTTCTTCTGGCAATAACGTAAGCTTAGAAGTAGGGTTATATACAGTGTATCATGTGGCTTTTGATTTGATCTCATGCAACATTCAACAGATTGCATAGTAAAGTAAGTAGGCGCTTAATTAAAAAATACAGCGGTTAGTTTGGGTGTTATATCTCAAATCAGGCTAGAAAAAATAAAGCTTCTCCTTATCATGAGCTGATACGCGAGCAGCGACCACCCACTCGTGCGCACACGTGTGCAAACACAAAACAAAGTCTCCCTGCTGCATTCAGACAGCCTTTCATGGTGGATTCAATCCGAGTTAAAGAAATCACCATGGTGACTAGGACGTTCGCAGCGGGTATGAGGGTCTACTCTAGTAGTAGTATAGTAAAGAATGTAGGCTTCAATATATTTGCGCTACAGAATAACTAACAGCAGAACTTTGCCTCATAACCCACCACCCCCGAATCACACAGGGTGTTGTGTTTTGTTTTGTTTTGTTTTTTTTTTTCGTTTTATTTATTGGAAATTTGCTTGGTTTTGAAAGAAATGTAAGCATGAGAGTAATCTTATTCCCCACCCAAAGACTTCACAAAAGAAGAAAAATGTGGCTTTCATTTCCAATGTTTAATTCTTTTGGGCTAGGTTCAGGCCCTTTTATGCAGTTTTTGAAATATTGGTGGGTGGGGTGGACATTTTGCAGAGACTAGCCAACCTAGCAGGGGGTAGCTCAGGGTGCTAAGACATTGGACTACTGACCGGAAGTTCAGGAGTTCAAATACAAGCGCTGCCACTGTTGGGCCCTTAAGCAACCATTAACCTCAAAATGCTCAATTGTATAAATGAGATAAAAATGTAAGTCGCGCTGGATAGACTGTAATGTAATGTAATGTAACCTGGCACACCAGGGAATACTCAAGCAAGAGAGTTCGTCTTTGATTAGCCATGTTTTTAATTTTGTTCAGTTCTAAAGAATAGCTTTTGTTTTGTTGTATCTGAATGTATCTGAGTCTGAATGAATAACACAAACAGTATCATTATAAAGTTTCAATCAATGTTGAATGTTTCAATCAACTGAAATGGAAACCTAAGGCACAAGTTCAGCTAATGCTGATTTTTGCTACATAGGAAATGTGTCTCGTATTGATACACCACTATATCTTATCAAATTTAAACTTTGTGTGTCAGCACATTTGTACTGGGCTGACTTGAATTGAAACTGAGACTAGTGTATTGTGACTTCTTTCATCTTTGCTCTTTTGGGAATTTTTCACACGAGCATTTCTGGGCTCGGGCACTAATGTTGGCTTGGGACACGCTCGTTGATCCAGTTCTTCCACTCCAACTTGAGTAAACCATCTCCTCGTAGAGCTTGCTGTATGCTAGGGGGCATTGTCATGCTGGAAAATTTTTGGGCTTCTTGGTTCCCCAGAAAAATCAAACTAATGCTATAGCATATAATGATGTTTTATATAATTATGTGCTTCCAACTTTGTGACAACAGTTTGGGGAAGAACAACATTTGGGTATAATTTTCTGGTGTCCACAAACATTTGGCCATATAGTGTATGGGATTTTGAGATGAAAATCATGATGTTTCATGCAAAATGTCATAGAATATAAAGAAAAAGAGTGATTTATTTTGTAATAAGAGAAAAATGCAGTATTTTGAGAATAGTCATAATACCGTGACAAAATGATGCATCTCAGCACAATGTGCATTAAATTCATGGATGTGGATGATTTGGTTATGTTATACTTGTTATTCTAGTATTGTTGTTTTTTTTTGTTTTTTTACAAATAACCACTTTCCTGGCTCAGCAGCACCTGATTATTGTTGGTATATTGGAACTTTGAAACCACTGGAAAAATAGTTTGTTTAGAAGAAAGAATCATGTGAACATGGAGGAAATTATTATTATTTTTTTCTCCCTGAAGGAGAGCTTGCAGGCACCTTTCACCTTCAATGATTTAGACTGTTTGATCTGTGAGATAACAGATGTAACTTTGGCACACACTGTTCAGCAATCAAGATAACAATGTGTTTATAGAATGTGGCTTCATCGTGTGTGTGTTAAGTTTGTTCATATACCATAATGCACTGGGGCTCAACTGATCTTAATGTAGAACTGGAGTTCTGCTTCACAACCTCATTGAATGGCATGCAAACATAAGCATTGTTGGCCTTGAAGGTGACCACTGCCTGCAGTTTCTCCTTTAGCAAAAGAAATGATTTCTTCACCAAATCCTCAACATCCCTCATTTTAACACACAAACACTGCTCTGATTTGTACTATTTATTCCCCATAGTATTATGACTATTCTCAAAATATTTGAGTCTTTTTTTAAAACTTATATAGGGGGACCTTGAAAAAGTAGCCCCGCCTCCAATACCGGTGACCTGCTCTTCGGAGGAGGCCGTAGCCCCTTTCTCTCCGCCCGTCGCCCCATGTGTAAGTGCATAGACGTGAACGGGGACCACTTTCAGCATCTGCTGTGACTTTTGTTTAAGTGAAATAAAAACTCCATCTTATCTTCCTGTCGCCAGAGGTGGGCTACTTTTTCATAGCCCACCCTGTATTGGAAAATACTCTATATTAATTTTCTGGCCCTAAAATACATTCTTAGTTTCCAGAACAAAGAGAATGGCTTGAGAATAATGATGATAGAAGTGGGGGGCATGTTTTAACACCACTCCACAGTCTTATTTAAAAAAAAAAAAAAAAAAAACCTAAATAGGCGGCGATTATGTACTTCACACCACCTTGTGCTCTTTGTCAATAACTAAACTCACAGATAATGTTCTTTGCACTCCGTGTCCTCACACTCTCTCTTAAGGGTTCTGTTTAGATGCTGTATTCTTCTCCTTTCAGACCTCATTCACAGAGTGCACTTGAGGGGTTCGTTCTTAGTCACACGAGCAGCATGGAATCACATGAAGAACCAGAAGTTTGGGAGGTGATGTAATAACCATGTCTGTCTGTAACACTTGTATTCACTATTAAAAGAAACCCTTGTTAGATGGCAACATTGATCTGCCCAACACTGTGCAGAATCATCATGACCTCCTCGGGTGCTGGAGTCTATGGAAACTTTGGTCAAGCAAACTACAGTGCTGCTAAGATGGGCCTCCTGGGGCTGGCCAACACGTTGGCCATTGAAGGCCAGAAGTACAACATCAATTGCAACACCATCGCGCCGACAGCAGGCTCACGTCTCACTCAGACCGTCATGCCACCAGGTTAGTGATTGACTGATAAAGCCAACTTGCAGCCATATTTACAACCCTGAGTCCAAAAAGGTTGGGACACTGTATACAAGCTTAAAAATTTTTTTTTAAAAAAAAGCAGACTGCTTTATCAAACTGATAAACAGCCAAGTTTGGACAGAGGCATGTTTACCACGGTGTTGCCACACTCTATAAGCCTTTAGGAACTGAGGACACTAATTATTGAATTTTTGAAAGTGAAAATTTTCCCCATTCTTTCTTGATGTATGACTTTAGTTCCTGAACAGTCTCTGATGTCGTGTTTTGCGCTTCATAATGTTCCACACCTTTACTATGGAAAACAGGACTGCAGGGGGGACAGTGTATTATCGCACTCTTTTATCCGCGCTCTTTTACTTTGAAGCCACGCTGTTGAAACGTGCAGAATGCAGCTTGGCACTGTGTTGCTGGAACAAATAGGTTCATCCTTGAAAAAGACGTGGTCTGGATGGCAGTCTATGATGCTCCAAAATCCGTATTGACCTTTTAGCATTAATGTTGCCTTCCATGCCATGGGCACTAACACACTCTCGTACTATCACAGATGCTGGCTTTTGAACTTTGCACTGGTGTTTGTACAGAAATGACATCCATGATTTCCAAAATCATTGTGAAATGTAAACTAGTCAGACCCCAGTACACTTTTTCACTTTGTAGTTAGTCTGTATCAGGTGAGCTTGGGCCCAGGAAGTCAGTGGCATTTTCTGGATGATGTTGTTGTTGTATGACTTTTTGCTTTTTCAGCCTTGCCCCTTTATGGATTGTATTGATGTTATAGATTGTAGATGGTGAAATGTCTAAATTCTTTGCAATTGTATGTTGAGAAGCATTGTTCTTATACTGTTGGACTATTTGCCCACGCGGTTTTGCACAAAGTACTGAACCTCGCCCCATCCTTGCTTGCGAATGACCAAGCCTTTCAAGGATGCCCCTTTCATATTCAATCAAGATCCTGTCACCAGCGATCCGGTAACCTGTTTACCTGTGGAACATTTCACACAGGTGTTTTTTGAGCATCCACAGCTTTCCCAGTCTTTTGTGCCTTCTGTCCCAACTTTTTTGGAACATATTGCAGGCATCAAATTTAGAGTGATTTTTAAAAAAAATTTTTTAATAAATATTTGCAGAAAACAGAGTTTATCAGAGCGAACATTAAATATCTTGTCTTTGTATTGTACCCAATTAGATATAGCACAAAAGGATTTACAAATCCTTGCATTCTGGTTTTTTTTAACGTGTTCCATAGCGTCCCACCTTCTTGGAATCAGGGTTGTATCTATGAATCTACATCATGCAAACTATGTCACGCTATTCAGTGTAATTTTTGTTACGGCACCCTTTCCATCATGCATAAATTCTCCCTCTGGGTGTGTATAATCTAAATGTCTATGAAGCTATACTCTGCTTTCTTAGGGCTTTGTTTTTATGCAAATCACCTCATGGGCCTGTGTTTTTAAGTGAAACGTTATTTAATGCTCTCTTATGTAGGCCTATATTAACTGACCACTGCTTTTGTTTATAAGCATGCTGATAAATAAATAATCACCAGACGAGCTGAGCTGGTACTGATATCGGCTGGATATTAGATATACAGCATGTAATGCTACAAGACAGGAACACTGTACTAGGATGAGTATTTTGGTCTAGTGGATATTATTATTATTATTATTATTATTATTATTATTATTATTATTATTATTATTATTGATATACCCCATAGTATTTAGTAAGTTTCTTGCTGCTGTGGTCATTTGAGAGGTGTCCCAAACCACTCAAGAGAATGCTTAAGTAGCCTCTCATACTAAAGAAGTAGGGGTGTTTTTGTTGTGTTTTTCCCCCTCTCACATCTGACATCTGAAAATACACTTTTTTGCTTTACAGACTAAAGTGCAAGTCAAATCAAACACTTATGGAAATTAGGAATGCACATTTGCTTCTGGTAGTGGATACTTATGCTTTGCCCTTGTTGTGTTTTGTGAACGAGTCAGCTCTTTCAGTTCAGCTGTTTAGATGACTCCAATTTAATTGCATTGTAGTTGTGTAATTTAAAACGTTTCTAATGCAACACCTTTTTAATGGTGAGACCGGTGTATGCTGCTTGTTGAAGATGTACTGTGCTGTATATAGTCCAGTGTTGAAGGGGAGGCGATTATATTGCAGTTAGTAAAATATATTTAATTTATTATCATAAAATTAATGTTATCTTAGTTAACTTTGTTTTTTTTTGTTTTTTTTAAAAACAAGTTTTCATGAAGCAGCCATAAGAAGATGATCACTGGTCGAAATATGGCAAAAAAATTGTCCGGAAAGAAAAATTGCCAGTAAACTGCTTGGGCACCAAAAGAGTTGGCTCTTATTTGTGAGCTGAGACGAATGATCTGACTTGATAACTGCCCTAACAAACAAGCCTAAGACTAGTTAATCTTGGCTAATCTTCACCATACAGTGTCTCCAAAGTCTCAGGCCAGCAGGACTGTCTGTAGTGTGGTGAAAATCCAGTGCCAAATTGGCTTAACACCCACTGGAACTAACAACCAAGTGTTGGTCTGTGCAACTTGATAGTATGACATGATTGGTTCGTCAACATGCTACCAAAAAAACTGTCTGAAGCAGAGTGGGAAAAGTTGAAATCAGGTAACTTTATCCAAATACATGTGCAGTGAACCCCCGCCTACCTCAGGGCTTA
>JAQLOM010000038.1:13315124-13329257 GCA_030068315.1 Chrysichthys thysi | reverse complement strand
ACAACATATAAAATTCTACATGTGTACTTACTGCCGGTGAGGTCACTTCCTGTTTGCAGCCTGTTTACTAGCTGAAGTGGAAGTGACGTACACCGCCACTGTGTATTCATCCGCTGAAGAAATGCAGCGCATACTGTTTTATTTCGATGTAAATGTTCTTTTAATGTTTGAATTAACCATTTTTTAAAATAATATTTTATATTCCAGAGTCCCATGAAAGCCAAAAAATTCCGCAAATCAAAATGTGAAAATCCACGATGCGGTGAACCCGCGATGGGTGAACCGCGATATTGTGGGGGTTCACTGTATTACTAACAATCGTGTTGGTCAAAGTACAGGGTGGACTGTTCTAGTACTCCAGTTCATTGGGTAATTAATGTCCAGCAATTAACAGGAAAGGAAAATGTTTCACCAGCACTTTATTGGTGTTTTCTCTCAATTCAGAAACTGCTCTGCGCCAAAACTCGGCTCCCTGACTCCTTGCTGCATTCATGTCACTGCCAAATTAGAAATAAATCCTGTTAATGACTTGGAATAGGTTAATAAATAAAATGCTATTTTGGTCATTACACCAGGGCGTAATGCCAAAGTGTTAGCTATGTGTGATGAACACTGTTAGCCAAGACACAGTATTGACTTTGCTTTGCTCCGTGAGTATTAATTTCCTGAAGTGCTGTTTTTTCAGTATTCGTTTCTATGCTGTAGTTTGGAGAAAAGATAAGTAAGGTTATTCTGCAAGATACTCAGTTTAATAAGCTTCAAGTGTTTTGTGATATTAAGCAGTGTGGTCAGATTATTTTGAGCTCCCTCAGGCTCTAATTATTAGTGACAATATGGTATTTGTCCTTGTCAGATCTGGTGGAGTCTTTGAAAGCAGAGTATGTGGCTCCTCTTGTCTTGTGGCTCTGCCATGAACAGTGTCAAGAGAATGGAGGCCTTTTTGAGGTGAGAGCCTGATTATTTTATTTATTTTTATTATTTCTATGCTATTAAGTCATAAGTGTTAGTAAACTTTGTATATACTGTGATTTTTGTGCTAACTCGAACTATTTCTTGTTGCTGTTCTTAGGTTGGGGCTGGCTGGATCAGTAAGTGTAAGTGGAATTTTGCAGGTCTATATTTTTATTTTCAATTTGAAATGAATTTAAGACTATATTTGAAGGCTGTAAATTTCACGTGGATGTGCAGTGCGCTGGGAGAGAACTTTGGGCAGTATTGCCCGTCGTAAGAACCAGAGCATGACCCCAGAAGATGTCCGGGATAAGTGGGACCAGATCTGTGACTTTACCAATGCCACCAAACCAGCTACTCTTCAAGGTAAATACTGAATTGGGTTAAGGATCTTCAGGCTTTTTCTGCTCTCAGCCTTCAAATTATGCAAACACAAGCCCATAAAACAGACACTACGGAAGGCAAGAGCTTAAAGGATAGAAAGGAAGAAGAAAAAACAGGGCACTATCCCCATAATTGAACCCAACGCTGTTCAAAAGATAATAACACAAACCTAAATGCTTTTGTTTTCATTTTAGATGTGATCTTGTACTTAATAGTATGCAAAAAAATAATCATGTAATATTCAGTGACGAACAAGCCGAACCTGAGCCTGATGACCACAACCCACTGTATAGTGATGCGCAGATCGTAACAAGTCAGAATTGACTAAAGGGAAATCTCTTTAGACGACTAATGCTACATCACAGGAGTCTGTCAAGAAGCTCTTAAAAACCAACCTGAGCTGGCCTATTGGGTCTATTCCGCGAGCAGGCCGAGCCTTTTCAGTTCAGGTTTATTTATATAGCATACTTGACCCATAGACATTGTCAGAAAGCAGCCTTGCAGACCTGTATGTGGTAGAGCAATCCATGCTGCAAATGTAGGCTCCAGAAAGGCTTTTGAACATGAGTCTACAAGGGGGTGCACAGTCGCAGTCCAGAGACATTACTACATTACAAAACCTCTGCACTGGCCGGAAGTTAAAAATCTTTTATTTTATTGTACACTGGTACCCCGCAGAACGAACATTTCCGCATAGCGGGCGCTGCCGCAAACGCACGCGTGACTCGCAGAACAAACGCGTCTCGCACTTCACACGTGAAAAATTGAGTTTTACTTTAAAAAATGACTGAATCCGGCCAGATGCGCCTCAGATGAAGACGCAGCATCATCAGCAGGGGGTGAATCCAGTTTCACTTTTCTCCATTTCTCGCAGAACAGATGACACGATTTCCCATAGAAGTCTATGGGAAATTGTGTTTCACACATCGAACACGCCGCTGGAACGGATTGCGTTTGTGGGGTACCACTGTGTGGTATTTTTATGTATTTATTTATTGGTCAATTATGTTAATATTAATGACAAGCAATGTCTGAACCAAATTTGGGTGTTGACCCTTTACCAAAAACATAAAGGATAAGAGACACCTGAAACCAAACCGGAAGAATGTTCTCTAAAACAGAATGAAATTTTTTCTTCCAAAGAGTTATTTTTGTTTTGTTTTGTTTTTTTTACACTGCCAAAAAGCAAATGTTCCCTTTTCTGTTTTGCATTTGAAACACAAATGAGAACATCTGTTGTTGAACAGGTGTAAAACTTCCATTTATAAGGTCCAAATTGGGCTCTTGAACTTCAGAGGACGTGCATTTGGGAAACAGGTCTTTCCAGGTATCGGACACACTCCAGGCTCAAGATTTAACAGCGTTTGATAGAGTAAAGTAATCTGACCTGTTTTATGTCCCCGTTTACTCAAAAGTGCTTCATTTGGAGTTGGCTCCCACTGCAGAGTCCATCCCCAATAAGAGTTGTAATAAAGTGTTGTAACTGCAAGTATGTAAAAAATGTCTTCTTGTCCTTATCATATTACACCATCTCATCCTATTGTTCTTGCAGTTGTAAAAATGATTTGAAAACACTCTTTTAAAAAGCAACATGAAAATATCCTGATCCTTTTCCTAGTCCAAGCCAGAATCTTATTCAACTCTGATGGAAAATCAGGATTGGGGGCTATGGGAGAAGACAGGAAAGAAAATTAAAAATTACAGATCCTAAGGTAGTTCCTGACATCAGTCCAAGCCAAGTTGAGTACGCAGGCACCCCCTGGTTCTTTGGGCCACGTTAATTTAAGGAACTTGAGTCTTGGATTTTTTGTTGTTCCACACACATTTTGACCATTTTTGAGTTTTATCCGAGTTTAAAAAGAGAAAAAAAAGAGCAGACAAAAAGCAAAGAATTGATTTGGAACAATATAATATACAAGGGAGAATATTGATTCTTATTATTTTTATCCTGCCAAACAGGGAGTTGGGAAAGGGATCCTGTAGCTTGGTGATGTATTGACCGTACCTTGTTTCTTCTTTCCAGTGCAAGAGTAGAGGTACAAGCTGACGGCCGTCTCTAGTTCCCCCACCTGTTTGGAATTGCTTAGAAAATGATCCATATGGCTTTGAATCTATTACTCTAATTTAAAATGGGGCCCAAATTAAATTAAGAGGACACTTAAGTCTAAGTGTCACCGGGCATGAGCTCAAGCTTCTCCAGAAGTCCCTATGCAAGTGCATTAACAAAACAAAGATTTCCATTAGCAGTGATCTTTAAGCAAGTTTACAACAATAGAAGTTTGCGAGCCTCATCTTCCTGTGTATTTGCTTACCACAGCTGCCCTCAGGATGTATACTGCACAGAGGGAAGGGAGAGGTGCAAGGAGGTTTATTAGCATGGCTTTGTACTGCTCATCACTTGTGTTATGTTTGGGTTGAGCATGAGGCTGTCTTTGTCTTCTGAGTGTGGACTAGTTAATTAAACATTCGGTCCCCTTTTGTGCTCTGCCATAAAGAGTCGCTGCACTTGCTGGTGGATGTGCTGTCGAAAGTGGAGGCTGATGATGGAGTTGGAGCCAATCCAACCAGTGCTGTGGCCTCAGCTGGCATGAACCCTGTGAGTACTGAATATGCAGCTTTAAATTCACTTGAGTTTTACATTTGCTTAAAACACCTGTGCTTGAGTTGATTGTATGGTCATGTACTCCATGTACAGTCTGAATATACAAGAGGGTACAAGACACTTCCAAACAGCTATACTGACTTGGTGGTGTGTTTTTTTTTTTTTGTTTTTTTAAATTGAATAGAATGTCAGTTTAGAGCTTTAAAAGCTACTACCTGTACATGTATGTCTGCAGGCAGAGGCCGTGGGGAAGGCGTTTCCCGACATGACGTATAGCTATACTAACATGCACTGCATCCTATACGCCCTCGGAGTGGGCATGTCGACTAAAGAAGCCGATTACCTGAAGTTCGTCTATGAAGGTCACGAGGAGTTCAGCTGCCTTCCAACATTTGGGGTCATCCCAGCCCAGTCAGCAATGTTGGACGGAGGACTTAGTTCTATCCCAGGGCTCAATTTCGACCCCACCAGGGTGAGCAACACGTTAAAATGCTTCCTGGTATTGGGACTTTCATTTATGCCCACAGTTGGCACTGATCTCACAAAGGCTTTTGGTTGATCTGATCAGACTGACTAAAGTTAAGTCCCAATACCAGGAAGTTATCTTTATTGATATTTCCATCCCGCTATTTGACACTTACAAGGGTAAACGGAGTGAAATGGGACAGAATTTTTTGTTGTTGTTGTATGTAATGCATATAATAAGCATTAGCCTTCTGTCTTATCATTTTTAGCTCCTACATGGTGAACAGTATTTGGAGTTGTATAAACCTTTGCCTACTTCAGGTATGTCCGCTTTCCCGTGGGATTTTTATGATTGGGGAGTTGTTGTTTTTTTTCTTTTTCTTTTAATCAGCAGGTTTCTAACATCTGTTTCCTAGGAACGCTGACCTCAAAGGCAACAATAGCAGACATCCTTGACAAAGGATCTGGCGCAGTCATACTCTTGGATGGTGACTTTTTTTTTTATTTTTTATTATTATTATTATTATTATTATTAAATATAATAATGAACTAATTAATGTACTGTTTGGCTTGGATTTAATGCAGTAACTGGTCACTACTGTATTTAATTGATAAGACAACCCTACAGTTTTATATAAAGATAGTTACTGAGCATGAGCTGACACACAGTACACTGATGCAGCGTTTTCGTTCCTGCAGTTTACACCTACCATGAGCGGGAGTTGGTCTGCTACAATCAGTTCTCAGTGTTTCTTGTTGGTGCTGGTGGGTTTGGAGGAAAGAGGACATCAGATAAAGCTGTGGTAATGAACATCCTGCAGCCAAGTCGAATGGTGTAAATTATGCAGTGCTTATGTATTCCTCTTGTTTAGCATTTATAAAAGTGGTGATTTTATTTATTTATTATTTTTCCCCCCAGGCCACAGTTGCACCTCCAAACAGACCACCCGATACAGTTGTGGTTGATGAAACCACCAAAGATCAGGTAGATTTCCTGTGTGGTGATGTATACATTAAAAACATCAAGTCTCCTCAGTAAACGTTGTACAGTGAACCCCCGCAATATCGCGGTTCACCTCTCGCGGGTTCAGTGCATTGCGAATTTTCAAATTTTGATTCGCGGAATTTTTTGGCTTTCGCAGGACTCTGGGATATAAAATAAAAAAGAATGTTAATTCAGACATTAAAAGAACATTTAAATGGAAATAAAACAGTATGCACTGTATTTCATCAGCGGATGAATACACAGTGGCGGTGTACGCCACTTCCGCTTCAGATAGTAAACAGGCTGTAAACAGGAAGTGACCTCACGGGCAGGAAGTACACATGTAGAATTTTACATGTTAAAATGACGTCTGTTTAAGAGTGTAGAAAGTGTTTAAGAGCATAGGACGTGTTTGTAAACGAATGGGAAAGGTTAATAAGAGTGTGGGAATGGTTTATAAAGCCTCAATAAATATACAATAATAAAATCAGGTGGACCAGTCAGGTGATTGCGAGGGAGCTTTAGGATTGGTTACAGCGGTTGTAAATAGGAAGTGACCGCTCCGGCGCTTTCACTTTGTGTCCCTGAGCTCTTATAGCTCCAGTCCAGTAGCTTCGTGTCCTGTGAGTCTGTCTCCTCAGCACTCAGCTCCTCTGGTACCGTGAGTTTTGCGCCTCTTTCCCGTAAGCTTTCCCCGTCGCCATTTCCGCCGGTTAAACCCTCCGTCTCCCGTTTGTTTTCCACTTTGTATTGACAACACGCGAGCTACTTTGCCCACGTGAGATTGTACACGAGACACTATTGGATGGGAGGCGACCAATCAGAGAGTGCTGTGTTGTGTATCCTGGGCGCTGATTGGCTCAGTGACTGTTCATCTCATCTGGTCAGTGGTTCTATAGAATTTTATATGTTGTTAAAATGACGTAGCTTAAGAGTGTAGAAATTGTTTAAGAACACAGGAAGTGTTTTATAAGAGAGTGGGAAGGATTTATAAAGCTTTAAAATATATATAAATAAAATATTTTCTTTTCTTCAATATTATCAAAAACCTCCTTGTTACGTTTCAGGCTGCTTTGTATAGGTTGAGTGGTGATTGGAACCCTCTGCACATAGACCCAAGCTTCGCAGCAATGGGTGGTAAGAAGAGTCAGTCAATTACAGGAATAACACTTTTACAGGTTTATAAAAAGTTCAGGAAAAGCTTAATAAGATCTGCAAAACTTTAGGATTCGAGTCTCCCATACTGCATGGACTGTGCTCATTTGGATTTGCTGCGCGCCACGTCCTGAGGCAGTATGCAGGAAATGATGTCTCCAGATTCAAATCTATTAAGGTGAGGCAAATTTATGCAGCATTCGCAGCCACTTAAAACCTCATAAAACTTTTCAAACAGATATGCAACTTGTTTCTAGATATTTCCAAATGATGTAATGTCATTATCTGCAGTTGTTCCTTATATACCATGTGCTTTGTTAAACGCATTGTTTTTATCGATTATAATATGCAGCCTGATTCCTCCCTTTTATTTATTTATTTATTCATTTATTTATTTATTTATTTTTGGGTAGGTGCGATTTGTGAAGCCAGTATTTCCAGGCCAGTCTCTGAAGACAGAAATGTGGAAAGAGGAAAACCGAGTTCACTTTCAGTGCAAAGTGAGAATAAGTGCTTGCATCAGTCTATAGTGTACACTGGATTCTGAATCTATTTTATCCTATTTGATATTTCACTGTCCAACTCGTTTACTTATTTGTTCAGGTGAAGGAGACCGGAGCTGTTGTGTTATCTGGCGCATATATAGATTTACATGCGGCCCCCGGTGCTGTTGCGGGCACTTCTCCAGCCGAGGTACAGTCATCATTTCTGATAAATATTAATGATGCATCTTGAAGGAAAGTGGTTTCAAATTAAAGCACAAATCTTTGTACGTTACATGTAAATATGCAGAAATGCTTATAAATGACAATGTGACGTCACAGGCCAGTGGACTTCAGAGCGACTTGGTGTTTGCTGAAATCGGACGCCGGATCAAAGACCTGGGTGCTGAACTTGTGAAGAAAGTTAATGCAATTTTTGGATGGGAAATTACCAAAGGAGGAAAGACAGCTGCCCAGTGGAGTAAGATATCCGACTGATCATGTAAAAGGGTTCAGGTTTCTTTTTTTTTTATTTTTTTATTTACCAAGTGCCTACAAGTGTCTTAAGCCATATTTGACATCACGGGCAGAAACTTGTTGATATTCTCTAGATGGCAGGTATTTAAAACATTAACTATAAGGGTGCTGGAGAAAAATATGTACTTAAAAAAAAAAAAAAAAAAACTTTGCCTGGGAGGGGGACCTTAATGGAACTACAGTGGAACCTTGGATTGCGAGCATAATTTGTTCCGGAGACGTGCTTGTAATCCAGAGCACTCATAGATCAAAGCGAGTTTCCCCATAAGAAATAATGAAAACTCAGATAATTCGTTTCACAACCCAGAAATATTTATATAAAAATGATTAATACAAAATATAAAGTAAAAATACATAAAACTGTCATGAATTTGCCCGAGCGGAGTGCGCATGCAGCGCACCTTTTCTGAGCACTCCCAATAGCGGTGCATGTCAAAGAACTTGTGCGCTAAAGACTGCTTCCTGGTTTTCCTCCGCAACGCCACAGTGCGTCACGTGGGTGGCGACAGGTGTACCGGATTGGGACTGATTGCGGGAGCTATAAAAAGACTCCTACAAGCACGCCAAGGTCACAGAGCATTAGTTGCCATTTTCTGCGCTCTTGCCAAGCCTTACTATTCCCGTGTTTGCGCTCTCCGGTTCTGACCAAGTTTCTGTTTCTTGTTATTCAACCCCACCACACCTGACAACAACAAAATAACCTGCACTTTACCTTTAAAAAGAATCATGGCTGAATTGGGTGGTGCTTTTTTTTTTTACAAAGTTTTACACTCTTTCACACATTTTACACATCTCCCTGATCTCATTTAAAGTGAGGGATTCCTCAGGCCTTTTCTACGCTAGCGCGGATGTTGACTATACGAGTGAGGCTCAGCAGACGAAGCGTATGCATATTACTCGTATTGCAAGACATCGCTCGTTCAAAAAAGTCAATTTATTAAAATTTCTTGCTCGTCTTGCAAAACACTCGCAGACAGTTACTCGCAATCCAATGTTCCACTGTGTGTGTTTTATTTATATTTATATATATATATTTATATATATATTTAAGTTCGAGTCCTACTGTAGGTTATTTTTTTTCCTATAGTAATTTTTCCATTGATGTTCATGAGGGGTGCCAATGTTCCAAAACTGTTACGTGCACATCTTGTGAAACCCCATGCAGTCTTCTCATTCATATTTATTTATTTGTCTATTGTTAACCCAAGACACGATATGTTTCTGTACAGCCATTGATCTAAAAACAGCACAAGGTGCACTTCATAGGGGTCCATACACTGGCAAAGCTGATGTGACATTTACTGTGGCTGATGAGGATTTCATGGATGTAGTGCAGGAGAAGCTCAACCCACGGAAGGTATCATCATCATCATCATGCCACATTTTATAAGGGGGAAAAATTGAGGTTGATTCACCAGATGTGTGAATGTTGGGAGTAATCTACAAAATTAATGCTGCTGTTCAGCGCTCAGTGTTGTTTTGTTTGTTTTCCCCCACAGGCGTTTCTTGCTGGCAAATTGAAAGTCAGTGGGAATATCATGCTGATCCAGAAACTGGAGACAATACTGAAGGATTATGCCAAGCTGTGAGACTCCAAACAATCCAGTGCCTTAGAGAAATGCAAATGCAGGCTGCATGACAGTTTTCCTGAGGGTGTAAGATTGTTTCTAGAATCTTGAGATTTTGAGAAATCGAACCTCTAACATTTACACATCATCGATAACTAACTGTAAGAGAATTAAACACTAATGGGTGGAAAAATGAAAAATAACCATGTTCACGTCAAGGAAATGATCTAGTTTTAATCAGGTTTTTCTAAGTGCTTTTTTTTTTTTTTTTGGGCCCAGATTTCTGTACAATACACGATCTAGTCACAGCCAAGCTTGTCCAGACCTCAGCTAAGCAGAGAAACGTGAGACATGTATTATTAATATTAAATGCTAAAGCAATGTTACAAAAAAATAACCTAAAAATCATACTATGCAACAATTGAAAACCTGGCACTTAACATTTGTCAAACTGATTTTAACTTGACTAGCTCTGGCTAAAAAACAAAGAGAGAGTGATTACACAGTCGAATATCTGAATGTTATTGATTGCATGAATTTAAAGATTATTTTTGATTAGCAATTTGTGTAACCTAACAAGAAGAGAAAACATCCATTTTGATTCAACAATTATGAAAGGCTTATAAAAATTCACAGAGAATCTGGTCTGTTAAAATTGCTCGTTTCAAAATTCCGTCTTATGTCTGTACTCTGTCAAACTAAAATCACTGTTTATATTTAATGTGGTGTGTAATAATTTTGGTAATAAATCTTACATTTCTGCAATGCCTGGAGGAATCTGCTCAATTTACTTAGCAAAAGAAACGTCACATACCCTTGTCATAAATATTGCAGCAAAGTGATTTATTATATCATTACACTGGATGTATATTACATTTCGATTTACAATCATATTTAGATCCACAACAAAATTAGAAGATGAAGTTTTAGATGTATCTTCACATTTTAGAGATTAAAGGGAGAAGGCCGGACGAGCTACATACTACAACTACAGTTGACTTATTTCCACCTTAATCAAGTTTGATCCTCATTTACCCATTGTTTCCTTTATAATATGGAATCCTATGAATTTTTATAATGCATAATTGATTTAAAGCATAAACTATACAACGTGAATGACAGTGTGTCAAGTGTGCAAGGGGATCTCATAGCAAGAGCTAAAAACAAAATGGCCTGAAGGCATTTCTAAAAACAAGAATATATTAAGCATTATCATTTGCAAGCTCTCCTATAAATGACCCGCTAATCATAAATATGTATTTTGTTAAACAGTTGTTTTAAATGGCCTATGGTTAATAGTCTTCAATCGAGATGTTATTTATTCAATATTTACATAAACAAAATAATTCTTCTTCTCGTTTGCTCCCCGGAATAAAGCTAATGTACATTTTTTACACGGTTAAGTTTTATTCTTGTGCAATGGCTGACTGGAAATCAGTCCTCGTAAACCACAGGACTGACGGACGTCAGTCTTAACTATTTAATCACCATAGGCTATCAATATGTACCCTTTAACTTTGATTCAAAGAACAAGTCATAAAATGATAAGCTGAAGGCATCATATAGAAGTGATAAGAGTTTAACTTTGGCAGCATGAGAGTAGGACATGACTTAAAATGAACACTGGTGCTGTTAGAGACCCAGCACAACTAACTAAGATTCAACTTTTCAAAGGCTTGATAATTACCTAAAGTGCTGAACCACAAAAAAGTCAAGAATATGCATCCGTTATCCATACCGAGTCTCCTCATGGCTAAGAAATGTGTCTAATTATATATATAATATTTTCACTAAGTTTTTCTATTCTAGAAATAACCAGCTGTCAGCCAGACAGATTTCTGATGGACCAAATTACATCTTTGTTGGAGGCACAGCATTTATTTGTAACCGACTATGGCAAGGCTATTCCAGTTACAAGTGTTCAAGTTTGGTTTTTTTGTGGGGGGAAAAAAGAAAAAAAAAAAAAAAAAAAAAGATTGGGGATGCTTAAAAACTTGGATTGCCTGCGCTGCTATACATATTTTTCCTGTACAAGTCTTGAATGTACCCAATGACTACGCTACAAATAACTAAATACTGTTTATCTTATTATTACAGAATACCTTGCCCATATCAGTAGGGATACAAGCAGTGACTAGTACACAGTTAAATATAAGAATGGTCACAAAGTTATTAGCTACAGTATGCAAAGAAGTTTACAACCCTCACTTGAACCTAGATGTCGCAGAGGTCCATGGTTGTACTTTAGGTATAAATATAAGGACACTTTTCACTATTTTATCTAAACCACAATCACAACACTGCTTAGCAACAGATTATTTAAGGCTTGCTTATGTGGTATACATGTTCCAACAGGATTTGACTACCCATGTAAGGTATTTAAAAAGGGGTAAAATATATATCCTCTAATGTGCTATAATGTTGTTTGATCCGGATTTAAGTGATTGTGAAAGAACGTCCAACCTGTAGAATTCAGTCCGTGTTGCTCGCTCTTGTGCAGGTCCAAAACTGCTCGGTGATTCAGCAGAGCTCAGGTCAAAGTTCCCCTTCACCCAGTGGTTCGTATTGCTCATCTTACCCTGTGCAAAAGTTGTTCCGAAATCTCCAGTTGTGCTAAATGATGAACTTGACATCATTCTTTACATTGTTGGTGTACATGCTGACCCGGTCAGGCAGGACACGCATTTTCATGGTGCCATCAGCACCGCAAGAAAACACGTGATTGCCTGGTGCTGTCTCGATCTGCATGACACCTGTGCCTAGATTGCGGAAGATGGACTGCCGGGCGTGTTCGTTCGGGAACGTATGCAATAGGCCCTGCGTTGACATGTTCCAAACCTGCAGAAAAGCTCACCAAATTAGCATCATTTGTCTTTTAGCTATAATAATAACAACAACAACAACAACTAGACTGCATTTCCACAGAGAAAATCCAAAGTATGCTTGCTTAAATGTTGCCAGCACCAGCAAGCACACTATTAACTCCTCGAGGTCCTAGAGAGCACCGGTTTTGGCACAGAATTGTGCGGAAAAGCGCACAGATGACTCCTCAAGGTCCTAGAGAGCACCGGTTTTTCACAAAATTTCACATAAAAATGGGAATACCAAACAAACAACAAGGGGTAATGTAACCGTTTGAACAAGCCATCGTGCCTGGATTGGCACGGATGTCTCAGAGTTGGAACGGTGTCTCTAGCTTGAAAGCCCTAGGATGAGTAGGGGGCGGAAAAAACGGGTGAACGGAATAATAAAAATAAGACTTAAGAAGAACAATAGTGTGCCTGCAGGGCAAGCACACACATAATAATAATAAATTTCATCCAAATCATTTTAATGTCCAGTAGTGGGTTAATGTCTTGTGGTGTTAGAGATGTGATGACAATATACTGCAAATCAAACACTGATGATTTTTTTTTTTATCCTTCTTCTAAATACTTTCTTAGCATGGACAGGCAAATAAAATAATGACTTTCCTCTGTCTCCGTTATTTGATGGAAATACTGAAATGGTCAAAAACTCAAAAATGCACCATCACATAATAAAAAATGATGTCATTTCATGATAATTAACAGTACCATCATTTTAACCTTTTTGCTTATACTGGTGAGATTGAAAAACATTATTCATTATTTTGCCCCAAAGTGGATATCGAGACAGACCAAGTTCTGAGATTCATCATGAATTTAACCTACCTTAATGTTGCCTTCAGCTGAGCCACTGATAAAGCAGCTTTCAGTGGCATCCACAGCCAGTGCTTTGACAGCCGAGTCATGGGCCTGGAAGCTCTGGCGCTGGAGCTTAAGCGTGAGGTCCAGCACACTGATCCAGCCTTTCCTCCCTCCACTGAGCAGCAACTGCTGTTTGGAAGCAAGAGCCAGCACAGTGGCACCAGACTCGTGGCAGCTAAAGCCTGCAATCAGACGGACATGCTCGCTGAGATTTCAAAGCCCCTTATACATAGGCTCAGGGTGTGGGGACGGACAATGCTCTGAGAGTATACATTGTATAGACAGAGGTTTGTGGACACCTGAACATTTTTTGTGCGTACCACTGCAGATCTAGACCCCTGTGCTTGTATATTTACCTCCATTCTTCTAGGAGGGCTTTCCACTAGATTTTGGAAATCTAGGGTTGAGGTCAGGACACTCAAAACCATGTCTTTATGGACCTCACTTTGTGAACAGGAGCATCGTCATGCTGAAATATGTTTGGGCTCCTTCGTTCCAGTGAAGGAAAGTTGTAATGTTACAGCATGCAAAGACATTCCAGACAATTGTCTGCTTCCAACTTTGCGGCAACAGTTTGGGGAAGACCAACATACGGGCGTCATGGTCAGGTGTCCACGTACTTTTGGCTATACAGCATACCATGTTATAGCTCAATAGACAAAAAATTACTACTAGACCCATAATATGATAAGGATTGCTGTTGTCAGTATCGTCATGGCAACACTTCATTTCAGTCTTGCCCAGGAACACTATTTTGCGCAGCAGGCAAAGAAGCAGTTTAGCTCGTGAATCATGCATGCATGTTTGAGTATTAAAACTATGGGCAGTCGAATCTAGTTAAATCCAGTCCTGTCTTTTTGTACGTCATCTAGATGCAAATCCAGTGCATGTTTGAGCAACTTGCAAATATTTTCCTGATTGTCTGTGGTCTAAGATGCTCACAGCATGACGTTTAGAGCAGACCAGAGTTGAAGGACACATTCATTAGGATTTATCAGGTAAGGGCAAAATTATGTTACAACAGTCACTGAAATATCAGGCCCAGTGCCCTTATGTGGTCTCTTGTCATCTCAGGGAGTTTTTCCTTGCCACCGTCGCCACAGGCCTGCTCATTAGGGATGGAGATTATATTTTACACGTGTGTGTGTGTGTGTGTATATGTGTATGTATATATATATATATATATATATATATATATATAGATAAACACACACACACACACACACACACACACACACACACACACACACACACACACACACACACACACACACAC
>JAQLOM010000038.1:13292277-13315024 GCA_030068315.1 Chrysichthys thysi | reverse complement strand
ATATATATATATATATATATATATATACATACACACACACACACACACACACACATATATATTTATATATGCACTTGTGAAGTGAATATGTTTACTGATTAATTAGTCTTTAATTGGACATTACATATTGTAAAGCTGCTTTGTGACAGTATTCTGTTGTTAAAAGCGCCATACAAATAAAATTGAATTGAATCAAATTATAGCTAACATGACTAGCAAGTTGCTCAGCAAGCATATAATCTTCCTCCTTATATTGATACTTTCCCATAAATGCACACATCAGAAATAATCGACAGTGCACTTTTTCCATTTCTTCCTTTAAATAGTACACTGTATATTCTGACACCTTTCCATCATAGGCAGCATTAACTTTTTCTGCATTTATTCCTAGTCATCAAATTTTCTCCCTTGTCAAGGGCACTCAGATACTTACATTTGCCCATTTTTCCTGCTTTCAGTACATCAACTACAAGAACTGACCAGTGTTATTCATGTCACCTGTCAGTAGTTTTAATATTATAGCTGATCAGTGTAAGTGGTTTCCCTAATCATGGTAATAAGTGCACTTAATGGGTTCGCTGCTGCTGCTGCAGTGATTTATGTTGCTTAATGTCATCAACTGTGAAAACGTTATAAATATACTGCAAACTCCAAGACTGGGCACTAACACAAATTTAGAGAAACATGAGACATGGCAGTGTAAACTCACCATGAACCAGGCTGTTGGATGACATGACCAGCGTATCCCACAAACATACATTTCTGTATAGAGAAAAGCAGGGATTAAGGGAAGGAGGGAAAGAAAACAACTTTGCTTGAGAAACAAGGTGTTGAAAGAAGTCGAGTTCAGGCAGAAAAAGCAATCAGCTATGATACAATAGTTTGCACACTCTCATGCCAGTTCTGCACAGTGTACCTGTTGTCTGTAGAAAGGCCTGCTGTGGCAATGAGAGATGATGAGCCCACAAACACAAAGTCATGAGCTGTTTTGTTATGGCACTGCAATGTCTGAAGAGGAACACAAAGAACTCTGTCTGTTACCACCCCGAAGGAAAAAAAAAAACAGCTTTAAAAATAAAATGAATAAAATTCAGAAAATGAAGTTACATACCAGGTAGGGTTTAGGGGTGTTCCCTGATGTATTCGTCTGCCAGAGACTAAGAGCTCCATCTGCATCAACAATACCAAACTGGGAAAGACAGTTAAAAAAGAGATTGCTTACTTGTAACGGACATAAATTCTGAAAATCTAAATATTTAAGTATTCTAGAGTAGGGGTCCCCAACCACTGGGCCGCGGACCGGTACTGGTCCGTGGGTCTTTTGGTACCGGGCCGCGAAACAATAATAATCTTTCTGAAATTTTTAGTTATTTTATATTCATTAGTTTCCTAGGTCTCTTATTTTTAAAAATTCCACTCCAGCACTACAGCACGTGACTCAGAGAATGTAGCGGTTCCATCGCAACACTTTGCGCAGCCCTGGTCTGTCTGTTTACATCGCAAACCAAGCAAACCAAACAACCGCCCCACCCGGTCTGCGGAAAATATTTTGACATGAAACCGGTCCGTGGCGCAAAAAAGGTTGGGGACCCCCACTCTAGAGGACCAAAAACGTATTCATCATAACAAATGTCTACAAATATAACGCACATAACCAATAATAGGCAATACTAGATAAGCTATAATCACGACTGTTTTTAAACTTCCTGTAAAGTACCCCAAGACCTGTGTTCACTCACCTTATTTCCCTGGTAGTTAAATCTGATCCTTGTAACCCTGGAGTTGCCAGGGCTCCTAAAGCAGATGATCTGCTGCGAATGGCCCCACTCAAACATCCTCACACTGCCATCCTGGGCCCCTGTTAGGTCTGTAC
This sequence comes from Chrysichthys thysi, assembly GCA_030068315.1. NCBI lineage: Eukaryota > Metazoa > Chordata > Actinopteri > Siluriformes > Claroteidae > Chrysichthys > Chrysichthys thysi. The sequence continues at coordinate 13,313,151 of JAQLOM010000038.1, read as the reverse complement.
TCAAAAGAAAAACTGCCTCATTATACTGAAAAATACTACTTTCACATGATTTCTTTTCTAAATACAGCACACCCCCGCCTATCGCAGGGGCTACTGTTTACAGCCTGTTTACTAGCTCAAGCGGAAGTGGCGTACACCACCACTGTGTATTCATCCAGTGATGAAATACAGTACATACTGTTTTATTTCGATTTAAATGTTCTTTTAATGTTTGAATTAACTTTTTTTTTTTTTTAAATATATTTTATACTCCAGAGTCCCGCGAAAACCAAAAAAATTCCGCGACTCAAAATTTGAAAATCCGCGATGCACTGAACCCGCGATAGGTGAACCGTGATATTGCGGGGGTTCACTGTACTACCCGGCTAGAAATACTAGAGAATACTAGCACTCGTAATGGAGGAGTTTGTGTTTCACACTAGATAAAGATTAGCCTGATCTTGTTCACAAAGGGGAAAGAAACTCTGCTGGGCTTCACCAAGTAATATTTTAAATCAGCAAAAAAGTTCTGGTGGCACTTACAGTATGGGAGAGTAGGGTGGGACGTCATCCTCCTGACGTTGTTAAGGTTTCGTTTGATTAGCTACATGGAGGATAAAGCATTTTGTAAGTTCAGGAAGAAAATTACATCTTTAGGATACAGTTATAAGATAAAAAGACTGAAGTTTGTGGCCACCACACCATCACACACACACAAGCTTTCTCAACATCCCATTCCCGAGTCATGGCCCCCCCCTCCACTCTATTTTGGGAAGTCTTTATGCTACATTTTGGAACATGGCGGTGGGGATTTGTCCATTTAGCCACACCAGCATTAGCAGGGTCAGGAGCGAGGAGGCCAATGGAGACTCAGTGTTCCATTTCATCCCAAAGGTGTTTATTGGGGCTGAGGTCAGGATTCTGTGCAGGTCAATTGAGTTCTTCCACTTTAAAATGGGCAAAGCATGTCTTCATGGACCTTGCTTCTGTGCATAAGGGCACAAGAACATTTCTGCACCCCTTTAGCTTACATATGCTACAACATATAAATGTTCTATACAATAATGTGCTTCTAACTTTCTTCTTTGAGGAAGAACAACATATGGGTATAATGGCCATGTGTTCACAAACTACCAGCCATACAGTGTATATATAATAGAAATTGACATCAGACCCTAAGAAACAGAAAATAGGAATTCACATTACACAAAACCATAGACTTAACAACAATTTTATCACTCGTCGGCAGTAAGAAATGATCTGGCATAAGAAAAGTGGCAACATGGTTATGGGCTGCTCACCATGGCTGCTCCTCTGCCAGTCTGGTGGCTACCCAACCAGGGCATATTAATGGGAGTGCCAGGGCTGCTGTGAGTGTAGGGTGTTGTGCCATGCAAAGTGGTGAAGTCATCCCGGGTCTGGACCACCAAGAAGTCATCACTTCTGAAACGCCATATGAAAAACACAATACAGGTCCAAGTGAGAAGTGAGAACTGAATAACAAAATGCGTCTTCTCTGTTCCTCTTAATTCAAACAGTGATTTATATGGCTCATTAATGCGGCTCATGGTCAAAGGAATCCGAAACAAAGCATCCAGATTGACGATCAGGTAATAACGAGATCCAAATATAATATATACTAATATAATTTCCTCCAGTGTCTGCCCAGTGAATGAAGCGGAGATAATCTACACTGTACAACTGACACCACATTTTATTCATTGAAACTTCATTTCATGTAAAGGGCTTTTGTGTAGCTAGTGAATAGAAGATGGAACTCATATGGGAAACATATGGTTATATGTACACCTCGTTAGAAACAGAAGACAAGCTGGCCAAACAAAATCCAGATATGCACCAGCTACTTTAATTCCTCCTGTGAGGCTTTAGAAAAACTGTTAAAGTTCCCATTATTTTGTCACCATGACAATGTTCCTGGATTTGAAATTTGTACTGTTTGTTGAAATTACTTCAGTTCCATCTCTGCCTCATCATCGATCCATGTCAGGATCTGAGTGGCCAGGATGGAGGACACATCCAGCTCCTGGATGTCATGGGTGGACGCAATTGCTAAGCAGTTACGATTGGCCTGTGGAAGCAAGATACACGGTGTTATACATACACCCACTTTATGATCTTAAACCAGAACATTAAATCAGAAAATGCTACCGCTTCTCTCCTGCAGCTCTGTACCTTGTTAATGGCGAAGGCAGTGATGATGTCAGATTCCTTGTGGATGATACGAGCTTTGCCTCCAGGGTAACCCAGATCTGCCTCAATCTGTGTGAAACAGAGTCATCATTTTTCAAGTCTCATTGATCCACTAACATTTTACTTCTGTCTACAGAAATTCTCCCATTCCCATAATATATTGCGTATAACGGAGAATGACTGGTCTTATGTGAGCAACTGTTATTGTACTTGGCTCTAAGGGGCAAGAAGAAAAAAAAAAAAAAAAGGTGATTATGTAAATTAGTACAGCTGTAACAATGAGCATCATATTCCTACAGCATGAATGCATTTTAATAATAAACCAGTTGGGCTGTGCATATATTGTTTCTTCAAAATCTGTAAAGTTTAGGGAATTTACTGTGTGTTGTGAAAATGCTTCAGATTTACAGAGTTCTCTTCATGAATCCTACGATAGGATTTAGTTTTGCATTCTAAAGAGACAGATAAATCAATACTGTTTAAACTACAGATATAAATAATGCACTGTCGTCTGGGGTGTTTTTGGGCTGATACGCTGTTGTCATTATTTGCATGGCCATTTCTCGATCAGAGATACATAAAGTAATGCTAGGTTTGAAAAATAAACAAACAGGTCTATAATTTTTAATAGTATTCTAGTTTTAAAAATATCCGGCTTTTACAATGCTTTTAAATCAACATTTAAACATGTAATAATTTAGTTATCTTGATATTTGGACCAAGGGAGATGTAATACACCTTAACACATTAATAGAGAAAGAGGTAAAATCCCAAGGCGCATCATGAACTAAATGCGAAGCATGTATGCGTACGTGACATGACCCCACATGCACGAGACACATTTAAAACATAATTCAAACAATACGACAAGCAGTACCTGATTGAGACCAGGCTCCTCCATCCCTGAATACCTCATGCTGTCAGTGCAGTCCTCAACCGACTTAATTGTTTAAAATAGTCACAAAGCAACAGACGACAAAATAAAAGTAAATCATGCAAGTCAGTAGCTCACTTTGAAAATGTACAATTAGATAGTTAAATCACAAAAATAAATTGCACAGAAGCAACAAATAATTACATCACAACAATTCAGGCAAAACAACTGCACGATACAACCGACAGCTATTGCACAAACCCATCACCATATGTAGACCTTTTCCTTGAATTTATATGCATTCTTAAAACCATTAAAATATTACTACTGCACTGAAATCTAACGACGTACCTTCCACGGCAACGTACGACAATTTTAATAGTTTTTTAACGGCACAAATCAAAAAGGCGTGCAAATGACTGTGTACCTCCATCCGATCCCGCTTTTTGGCAAAGATGTTGCGGATAAAAATCTCTTGCACCTCTTCCTGTTTTACCAGATACTGCCATAGTCTCTTAACAGGAAGTGCAGAATGATGTTGGGACCTAGATGATTAACATGCAGTGTCAATACAGTAATACTAATGCTCAACACACATCATTATGGGTCTTCTTGTCAAATTAGCATGAAAATGGATTCTCACATTAAGCACTGTTAGGCATTTAATTGACTGGTTTGAAAATCCTAATATCATTTTAAGCAAAACGTTTGCCGTTTGAAGAAACTGGCTCGGTGTACGTTTGGAAAAGAATCCAGAGAGCCTCATTACAGCTGACCTGAACGGTGTGTTAGAGGGTTCGAATAAGGCCTTGTGTCTGAGAAGAGCTGGTCCAGAAGCCATGGACCCATCAGTTGGGTGTGTAGAGATGTACTTGGAAGGAGGACCACCGAAAATTTCCAATCTCTTGAGTAACACCTGTTCCCAGCGCTGTAGTGTTTTCATCACTGAGTGGCACAATGGGGAGCATACAGGTAGATCTAAAACACAAAAGCATACCCCACGGCACCAACAATACCCCAGTGAACAACAGCACATAACAAAACCAAAGATATGCCTGGAGTTTAGTCAGTCAAACTCAAAGGAGGTCATGCAGCAAGTCGACTTCATGTCAACTACCAACTGAGGAATTCGGATATCTGAAGAACAGCACAAGACTTCCAGACATCTGCTTCATGGTCAGAAGTGAACACCTGACCATCAGATCCACATGTGCTTTTTAAACATTCCAAATTTTTAAACTATTTCCAAATTTAGTCCCCCCTCCCCTTGGCTACTATAATAACCTCCATTTTTCTGGGAGGGCATTACACTAGATTTTGTTGTACTTCACTTCACTGCTGTTTTTAAGTGAAATACTGTGGTGGGTGTTGGATCGGGACTGCAAGAGCCCAAACTTTGCAGTTTGTTTTTTACCATTGTTTTTCTTCTGCAGATATGTGATTTAAATATTCATTGTTTGGAAGAGACAGAAAATTAGAACAGATGGGGTTTTTTTGCCAGCCATGACTCACATGACTGAAAACTATGAATTATTTTATTCCAACTTTGTGGCAACAGTTATAGTATACGTCTTTGGAGTAATGCCATCAGTGGACACCGGTAGTAATTATGATTGATTAACACAGGATAGGTAATCATTGTATAAATCCACAGAAACTGGAGTGTCTTCAGGATGTACACATGACTGTTAAACGAAAAAAAATCCTTGGGTACTCAATACTCCTTCTTCTTATTTATTTTTTACCTTGCTTCTTGTTGGGGCTTATCATCACACCAGTTGTACCTGATCGTTGGTAGGACACATACGGGCTCATACATACTATACCTTGGTCAAGCATTGCTCATACGATGCTTATACACTGCTATACATTTGTTAGGAACTGAAGAACTTCGGTGAAACCATCAGAAACATCAGTTCTTGGACAAGTTCTTCCAAACTTCATCTACAGTTACTTAGTTCTATGTTTCAGACTCAGCTAATGTTTATTCTATTTTTGTTTTTTTGTGGGAGTTGACAGAAAAAAAAAACCTGAGCACTTCCTGGACTGTGTTTCCAGAATAAGAATGTATTTCTTACCCAAGAGGTCATAGCCAGCCATGGGATAGAACGATTTCAAGTTGACCAGCACCAGTTGCACCATGGCCAGGCGCATCAAACACCAGCTAAACACAGAGGAATTTAGCATTTAATCACATTGTCACAAAAAAAAAAAAACACACATGATCAGTAAATGCATGTAATACCACAGCCCTGAATACCTATAGGAGTTATTGTTGGAATGTTCTTGAAGGGGAGAATTGGGGTCAATTTCATCTCCAAAACTATCTTCTTCATCTTCTTCCTCATCACTGCCCTGGCTTGCCTCTGAATCATACTCAACTTGGCTTACAGATGGTGGCAGGAAGGGCTGTGGGAGTCATATGAATGTGGAATGTGTCAGGCCTAATAAGAACTGAAAATATGGATAAGATTGGACAGAACATTATTTGTCTTGTACCTTTGCGGTGAAGTAGTCCCAGATGCTGAGCTCAGGAGGCACAAAGCGTTCTTTAAAAATGGACGCTTCCTGCTCTACTATAGGGCTGGGAGCGACTGGGCTGTCTGGTACCTCCCTGGAGCTGCTTCTGGAAGAATGCACCCTGAAACGCTTTTGCTTCCATTCCTGGTCCTCCATCATGGCTGGGGCTGACACACAATAAAGGGTCATGAGAAACAGAAATATGCGTAGTAGCCAAGTGGGTTTATGTATCGTCAATAAGCACAGTAGACCAACATTCGGACGGTGAAATAAGTTAATAACTCTGGAACGATACGTTATCTCTGCCCAGATAAATATTACATTTGCCAACATCTTCTGTTGTCAAAGAAACAGCAATTCTTATCTATACAGAGCACTAACTTGATGCCGTGCTGGATTTTGCTGCTACAGGAAGGCGAGCCCCCCCACCAAACACAGCCACCCACAGCTTGCTGCTGAGTGGATGAGCCACGATGTGGAAGAGCTCGTTGCTGGAGTGTGTGGCCAGGCCATGCACAAACAAGCTGAGAAAGACGGCTGTGAGGATCTCGCACAGAAGCACACCCACACTTGGCTGGTTCTCTTCTGCTGCTGCACCCAAGAGACGAACCAAAGTACTGACACCTGCAAATAATAAAAATAGTAAGAATATCGCCACAGCTATCTGAGCAGATCAGACAGCATCAGAGTCAATGCTGACTATAAGATATTATTTAGCTCAATATTATCAGTTGCCACATTAATTAATTAATATATTATAAGGTATTATCAGCTAAATGCATTTCAATTACAACTGGGCTTGTAATACAGGATATACAACACATTTAGAATTGATTTGCGATGTATGTTGGTGCAATAAAATTCTTTAAAGTGTCTATTATGAACACCTAGTTTGAGATTTTAAAAACTCTAAATTAAACTCAAGCAAAACAAAATGATAATAAACTAACAATAATGTATATAAAATTTTTTTTAAATAAATAAATAAATAGCTAAATAAAAAATAGTAATAAAAAAATAATAATTAAATAATAATTAAAAACAATAATAGCAGTAGTAAAAAATAAAATATGGTTGGCGTCTACCTGGCCACTGAGCTGGAGAGGTGTTAGGAATGACAGCCTCATCCATACTGAGAGTTCGCACCGGGTGCTGATGAGAAAGCAGGATGCTCTCATAAACAGTGCCTGTGAACTGGTTGATATGACTGTCGAGAAGAAACATTACACATGTATAGCTTAAAGAGTAATATAAAGACCCCTAGTTGTAATTCCCAAAATATTATATTTACTTTTATTAGTGGTATAGGTGTAGGTTTTCAAAGACATAATTGGAGCAAAATCCCATTTAACATTTATTCTGAAAGTGCATGCATGATTTACACAAAAGACTTGTTATGGCACCACATGGCTGTCATGTGATGTTCATTTGTCTACTAATCTCAAAACAAAACCTACTTAGAAGCTAATCAGCATGCGCATGCGTGACAAAGAGCTCGCATAACCTTTTCCAAGTTTTTGTGGAACACAGTGGGTGCTCTATATAACAATAGTCCAACCCACCTGTAACTGTGTCCATCACAGAGGCACTGGTAGATGCAGGCAGAGAGAGAAGCTGCCAGCGTGTGCGTCACATAGATCTGCACCCAAAGCAACCATTGGATTAAAAGCGAAAGCAGGAATAGGGAGTGCAACCATTAAATATACAACAAAAGCACCCTTCTTTTATCTACTAAAATTGTTTTCCACTCCATTTGGAAACAGCCAAAGTACAAATTGTACCAACAAATAACAAATGTGTATTCAACACTAATTTTATTGACTTCACTTTTGTAAATTACTCAAAATTGGGAGATGGGCCAGATTTCAGGACCACGGTGTCAGATATACAGTAGTCCTGCAGTCTCTAAAAATTTGTATGGCATTAATACACAAGTAAATGTTCCATCCCCTAGAAATCCGCCATACCTCATTGTTAACGACGTCCGGGTGAGGCGGAGAGTCCAGGGCATTAATGGTGTGCAGTATGTCATGTGTCAGGTTGGTCAGGTGAACTATAGGATTGGCCACCACAGTTTTGGAGCTTGCAGTACAAGCCAACAGGAGAGGAACTGATGCTTGCTGCTGAACAGGAATCTGAAAACTGTCATCCTAATACACAAAAGAATATATACATACATCTTTCATTCATATTCAAATAACAATGGACATCTCAAACTATCTTCTGTCACAATTTTGAGACAGAAACAGAACTAGGATTAGACAAAAGGAAGCTTCCAATTCCTGTGACAGCCTTATGCTATGTTTACTCAGGCAGAGCTTGTGTCTGTTTGAAGATCTGCAGAAAGGAGGACAGGCTCCTCAGAGCCCTGTGCTTCAGCTCCATCTGTCAGTCAGTGCTTGGAATGTCACTTTTGCAGTTTGCACTTTCTTCCTTGTGCTGCAATAATTTTTAACTGATGTTTCCAAAACAAGCCCAATTTACTACATTTTGGCCTATTATTCCGTAAGCTCTTTCTCAGCTATGCCTTCCCTTTTTAACAATCCTAATATACCTCTACTAATTTATTCATTTAATTGTTTACTACTGTTGCAGATTTTGTCCTAAAATTTTTTTATTTTTTTTAAATAATTTGTCGGAATCTGTGTCATGATGCAAGTTACCTGTTGGGATTCTTGCAGAAGCAGAATCAGCTCCATCCTGACTGAAGCCAACCCTCCTCCATGGGAACCATGCAGGCTGCAGTAGCTTAGGAAGATGCGTAGCAGAGGCTGGTTTCTCTGGAGCCACAGTCTGCGCTTGTGTTGGACCTCTTTGACTTCCTCCGCAGACCCTTGGTAAGTTTGCTCCTCTCCAGAGGCACCGCTGACTTGGCCAAGCTCAACCGAGATGCCCCCAGCCACCTGCTGAAGATACGGGTTGTACCCACAACACTTCTGAAGGGCCACCACCTCACGCTCCAGCCAGTGGCACAGTTGGTGGCGTAGCTTGCCACCATCCAGCTCACAGCCTGTGGAGAGAGTCCGCAGCTCGGCAGTCAACATCTTCAGGCAGGAAATGAACTTGAGCCGAGCAGCCAAGATGTCCTCAGAAAGGACAAGGGAGATGTCTACAGTGACATCCGTAGACATGGAGGTAGAGTCAGGAGCATCACAAAGGACATCAGAGCTCTCTAGTTTAATTTCCTTCATAGCTAGGCCAGCTTCTTCATCCCCAGATTCTTCTTTGTCACTGTCCCACTTCAGCTCCAAAGGCTCATCTTGCAAAGTCATGGAAGGCTGACTCCAGTCAAAGCTCAAAACAGAGTCTGAGTGGCTGTGATCTTCATGCGGAGTAGATAAAGTGTCCGAGACAGACCCAAAGCCATTAAACATAGGTTGGGACCAGTCAAGTGTGCAGGCCTGGTCTTTTCCACCATCACTGTCTGGATTGTCAGGACCACTCAATATTGATGAAAGCTTCTCTTGGTTGTGGAACATCTTAGATTTCTTGATAACTTTGGGCATTTTGGAGAGGACATCTAGAGCTAACATAGGGCAGCCAGCTTGTAAGTGAGCATAAGCAGTAGTGAAGAACAGCCTCCTTTCTATGAGACTAATGGAGTCAGCCATGGTGCCTTGTCCAGTCAGCCCCACTTTAGCTTTATCCGAGGACCCAAAATGGCGACGAAGAAGCAGTGGATGGGTCCTGAGGTAGGTGTAGAAGTTGAAAACCTCTGGGTTACAAGGAGATGATTCTGTGGTCCCTGAAAGACAACAACAGAATTTGTCAAAAAAAGACAAACCACTAACTAAAATATTTTGCTTGTTAAAATATAAAATTACACTTAAGTTTCATAGCATCACTTCCTACCTTGTTGCAAAGCATCAACCTTCTGGCTGGGTTGCTCAAGCAAGGTATCCAATGCTCGGCTGTAATCATCTAGAACCCAATACGCCATACTACGTAGAAAGGGATCCTGGTGCACTGGAATCTGGTGGTCGTGACCCAGCACATACCTCTGTAGGATCTTCTTGTAAGTGGAGGACGTCTCAAACTCAGACTCGTATAATCTGCTAATCACCAATGCCAACTGCAGGTCCTGCATCTTCTCCAGGCAAACCTAAATATATATGTTTAATCAGACTTATCACTCCTGCAACTGGTAAGAGTGTAAACAAGGAAATACTGGTAGAACTGGCCACTAACAGGGATGCCTCCACCGCCAAAAAGTTTAGTATGTCTCAAATACCCTTAAAATATACTTCATACATGAAGGACTCTAGTAAAGAAAAACTACTGCAGACATTTGACCTTGCTGTTACATTGACCCATATTCTTCATTTGTCGGTTACAATGATAATGTTTTTCTATCCTTCTGGTATTCCACCCGTCTGTCTGTCTGTCTGCGCATCCAAGATTCTCATTAGCACGAGGGGTTCAAAGTTTGTAGGATTTATATGAGAGCATCATATAAAATGTATATCCAGTGTAAACAACAGAGGAACTGGTTTTGAAACTAGATCCAATCAATAGTGGTTTGAAGCATAAAAAAAAAAAAAAAAAGCATATACAAGTTAGCAAGAATAAAGCTTCACACACTGTTGCCTCTTAAGACCTGGAAAAGCGCTACACTAAATAAAAGGCATTTACAGAAGAATACAAACATCCATTTACCCGAATGTTTTTTCTTTGTTACAGCTCTTTACAAATCTTACACAAATGTTCAGGTTTTAAGCTTGACCGAATAAATTTCTTACATTTCCAAAAGAGTAAATATGTTCCTCAAAAATTTGCCCAAATTACGTAGAATAACTCCAGTCCTAAGGACAGGTACCTCAACAGCATCCTTGAGGGAGCCCGCCAACAGAAAGAATGCTGCTGAATGCTGAAACCTCTGCTTTCCAAGCAAAGAGAATGCGTTCTTCAAAGCAGCTTTCCTCCATCGGTCCTCATTAAAGTTGTTACTGAAGAAAGCTGTCATCTTCACATTCTTGTGGGACCTTCACGACATAAATTCCTAATTAAACCAGGCCAGCATACTGTTGCTTGTAATCCTAAAGCTCACAAAACCTAAGAAGAAAAATTTCACACCTGTACAGTCCCCAGACCACAGCTTTCTTCTTCATAGCCAAATAAAACAGGGCTGCATCCAGGGGATCGTTATTCCTTTGAAAAGAGGCCTTTGCTACCTGGTAAGAGTGATGGCAGCATGAATAATAGACTACCAGAAACAAAAAAAAACAAAAAACAGGGAGGGATACTTCATACCATTCAATATGCAACGTTTAGAAATTTTTGCCTGCCCCAAACCTTTTCAATGCATCTGCGAAGCTTATTGGTGTTTCTTAGCCACCAGCCTACACCCATGGCTTTCAGTTCAGACCAGGTTGGTTCTCCTTTCTGCATGCAGGGCAGCATGTTGAGCAGTTCCTCCTCAGCTTCAGAGTGAAATGCCCAGGTGTAGTGACATGTAGACAGTCCTGCAGGCCAAGAGTAAAGACAAACACCTAAAAGATTTATCATGACTCATAATAGCCCGTAGTTTTGAATACATTTTGAATACTGATGTTTTGTAAATGTACCTTGGCAGAGGAGCTGTGCACGATGCAATGGAGGTAATGATGTCAGAAGGAAAGTGTGTAAACGCACAGCAAGCAGGAACTTCAAGCCACATTCATCCAGCGTCTCGGCACCTACATTTTGATTATTACATTGAGTACAAAACCTACAGCCTCAAGTGAGCTAGTCGTAAAGAAGCAAAATATACTGACCTTGACCTTTTCCCTGACTCTCGCCAATGTCTGTGCTGGTTGAGGCAATGGTATCAGCCAAGGCCATGAGTGACATCTGCTCCATTCGTGTCAACCCAGGTAGGCTGGAGTGAAGTAAATGGCTTGACAAAACCTGAGCATGCTCTGGGCCAAAGAAAGTGGGACTATATTTTGACAGGTCAATGACCTTAGCTTTAGCATCCTCCTCCTCACCGTCTAAGAGATCCATGTCATCCAAGCTCACAGGGCTGGTCTGGAAAAGCTCATCGTAGGTGTCTGCACGACTGGAACCATGGCCGCTGTCCCCACTAACACTGGAGGTTTTGCCTTTAGCACAGGGGGCTGTATCATCATCCGCAGCAAGCAGAGCATACAGGGGCAATGGTGGAATAGAGTCAATCTCTGTGTAGTCTGAGCTCTCAGTTTTGTTAAACATTTTGGGATCCCTGGCAGTACTGCCACTAGCACTGATCGTGAGGGATCGCAAACGACGTTCCTGGCTGGCACTGGTGTCCTTTAGAGTCACAATCTCTCCAGCTATGCATTTAACCAAATGGGACAAAATAGCTTTGGCTCTTCGCACCTTGCCCAAGTCCATAAGTTCCAAAAGCTGCACTGGATGATACTGGGGGAGGGTAGGAAACAAGTGGTGTGCAGCCTCAAATAAGCCACAATCTTCCATTTCAGCTGGAAGGTCATACATTGTCCTCTTACCACTAAGCTTCTGGGCTAGACTGGTCATGGACCTGGTGAGAGTCTTTTTAGACGGTTGGACACTCAGTCCCTCTTGCTTTATAGGCGTGCTGAGTGAGCTCATGCTGCCACCATTTGCATCACCTGCAGTCTGTGCTGATTTGGTTAAAGCTGGAGGCTGCCACTGAGAGTAGACATGCATTTCACAGTCCATGCCCACAACCAGAATGCCTTCCCTAACCCATGACAGGGAGACTGGGATCGGAAAAGAGCCCTCGACAGAGGAGACCAGGTCTACAACACGCAACAGAACGAGCCGTGAAGAGCAATGCTCCCTGCTGTTGTCGGACAGCCCCAGCTCTGGAGGTTTTCCCGAGAGCAGCCCGTACATGTACAGTTTGGAGCCAAGACCTACAGTCAATATATGAGAACCATCCTCTCTAGAAACCCAGTCCAGATGAACTAGACTTTTATCATTGCTGTGTAAACAATCTCCAGTACTCACTAAACCATCCTGGAAGGTGGGCACTGGCAGATGTTTATCTGAGCCATTGTTGGTCAGACTATTTGAAACATCTAGTTCAAGTGTCTGCTCCAGTATCCACTGGGACCCTCCTGTGGATTCACACTGGAATATGTTCACATAAATGAAGGGCTTCGGGGCAAGTCTGGAAGGCTTTGAGTCCCTGTATGCCACAGCTACTCGACTCGTGTGGCAGCAGCTAATGCCCACAGGCCCATCAGGAATGTTCACTGCACTGCTATTGGGCAGACCTTCTTCCACTAGCAAAGGCCATTCTTCCCAGATGTAAGGAGATGTGTCAAGAGTTCTGTCATCGTCAGAGACTACTCTACAACTCCAGAACCTCACAGTTCCATCTGTACAGGATGTCGCAAGAAGATATGGGGCCCGGCCAGTTGGCTGTAAAGATGACGAGCTCAAGTGGCCTGCGAAGGATACAATCAAAGAGGCATTTAATCATGTGTTCACAAACTGTCCTCTTTTTAAAACTTTATTTAATTAAACGGTAACGACAAACTGTTCAGTTAAACACAAACATGTGAACAACAAATAACAATTCATGCAAATCAAAATTGTGTTTGATCACGGAATATCACTCACTGAACAGATCACTGGCCAGAGTCATTAAGCACACTACCTGCTGCGGGTGTAGCAGATATAACCTCAACCCCTTCTGGAAGGTTCAGTTCTTGACTGAAAACTCTCTCTTTGACCAGTGTGAGGCGACAGGCACTTCGCAAGTTGGACTTGCTAAGTGGTGATTTATGGGCTGACGGTGAGGCATTTTGCCATTTGCTGCTAAATGATGAAACCCCGGTGTCTTTATCGTCAGGGGTTGAGGTCTCTCCTGGAAAAAAAAAAAAAAAAGTTATAAATACGATGAACAAACCAACAGGATATGAGGATATCTTGTGCCAGCATAAAAAAAAAACACATCAAAAGGTTTACATACACTTATGAATACTTCATGAGATATCATATCATAGCACAAAGTACAAGGAAGGGGGTGGACACCTGGGCCAAGCAGATTTTGCTAATTGTTTGATAATCATGGTTGCACAACTACTAAATAATACACAAATCAATGCAAAACAAGAACAAGGCAAAGAACTGAAACCTGACTTCTTATTTTTTAAGGTTCACTGAACAAAGGTTTTCCTTTGGTATACACAAACATAATGGACATCACAGTGGTGCGATGCACCTCAATCTCGTACCTACAGCACAAGCCTGAATCCCAACACACACGGGCCAATGTGAGATTTGGCTAACAGAAGCGAACAGCTTTTATAAGGCACAATAAATACCATACACCGAAACTCTCTTCAGAATCAGGAACACAAGTATGTGAAATTACTAATGCAATTGAGAAAAATAAAGTACAGCACAAAGCTGGTGCAGTCCAAACGCTAGCACAATATGCATATCACCAACCAGTTAAAAGTTTCGAGAGAAAATATAGATGCCGACCAGACAAAAATAATATTTACTTTTGATGTGAGATCAACACAGCTTACACTCAAACTGACTGGTTGGTCAAAATGACCAAGGTTGTCAAGGTTGCAAACACAATGTGCAAAAATCTGATCAAGACTATGGCTACAAAATGTCAGTAACTAGCTCACAATATGTTGCCACCACATTCTTGCCGAGTCACGTAAGAGTCTGGGCAACCAAAACATGGGACTGAGCAAGCACTCTGGACCTCACCGTTAACTCGAGGGGCTAATGAACTTAGCATTTGTATTCCCATGCAAAGAAAATGTTTCCTTTGTAAAAAAAAAAAAATATGATACACACCCATGGTAACTGGTGCTGCTGTCAGCTGCAAATGCCACATATGCAGGATCGAGCTCCTGCTCTGGGTAAACTCAATCACCACCAGAAAGAAGCGTGCCGAAAATGGTGCCAGGCCAGAGGCTAATTAAAGACCAAGGGAAAATTATATTTCACAGGTGCACAGTAAAAACTGACAAAGATCAGATGGCTTTCATGAAAGGCACCCTACTATTCTCAGCAGGCAGGAGCTCCTGTGAGCAATCATCCATCTTCTCATTTCCTAAGATTAGGTCCTCCTCAAACACATGTAACAGCTGGGTCTCCTTGCCTTGCTGTGGAGGCAAGAACAAGAAGCGTGTTGAGACTTTCCTACTATTACACATGTAATATAATAATTTACTGTATGCACCTGAAAGTTTACTCTAAGAACATATACATACGAAGTCTGTGATGGCATCAAGCTCAATGATGCAGCCTGGCCTTGCAGTCGATTGCTGACTTATGATGTTGAATACTTCTCCTACATATTTCTGAACCACACAAAACAAATGAAATGTTAGTGGGGTTTTTTTTTATCTAAAGATCATTTCAGTTAGTGAAAAAAAAAACTATAATCCTAAATAGACTTACTGAGATTTCAGGATTGGAGAGTTCACTCAGCAATTTCTTGGCCTCAATAACTGCCTGAAACAATCTCAAGGAATGACCATCACTTGCTACAAAACAGGCGCTTGGTGAATTGCCATATGCACCTTTGAGGGATGAGTGAATTAATAAGTTAGACAAAGCACAAAGGCCAACAGATGCATGCTACAAAATCTGGAGGGAGGGAGGGAGGGGGGGGAAAAAACACCAACAACGACGACGAACAGGAACAAACAGACCCCCTTACCAAGGCAGTTGCATGGGATGAGAGTTGGTAGCCAGGCCACATTAGAGAAGGCTGATGCGTGGAGAGAATTGATTCTGGCCAGCTCAGACACACCCCCGGAAAATGAGAGGGGTCCAACTGGATCCACCCTCCAAAGTATTAGTTCACTATAAATTGCATTTGGGTCCTGGGGAACAGCACCCAGAGATGACCGGCTTCTTTGACCTGAAGAAACTGGCCCAGATCCTAAGTGGGCAATGGGGTTGCACACGTTGGCATTGTGGTGTGAGGTGGTTAGCAGCAGGGGCAGTACAGAGTGGCAGGCGAGGTCATTGAGGTGGAAGCGATGGCCACAGTAGCGTGACTTGTGTGAAACGCTGAGCACAGTAGAGAATGCTGAGCCCTCTGCAAAGCTCACTGACCACTGGTTGAGCGAGCCATCAGAATGCTTAGAGATCATCAGAACATTAGGGGTGAAGATGCTTAGACGCATGCCACTTGGACACTGCTTGCCCTGGCCCAAGCCAATTAGAACCGAAGAGGTGCGCTGCACCCCTTGGGGACGCTGGCGACCATGCTGGATGGCCAAATCCACATTTTTGTTACACGCATACATTACTACACTGCGGCTGAGCGAGATGGCGTCACCTGTAGGAAAGGCGACAGGGATTCGGGATGCGAAAGACACCTGTGACAGAAAAGATATGGAGCCATTGTAAATATAAGTAACACCCACACAGAAAAAAATTTAAATACAAACAATTCAATAATTTGGTTTCATGATTTTAATTTAGTGACCAAAAGGAATATAGAATAATTCATTTGGAAACTGAGCCAGTTCACCTTTATAGCTATTTCAGAGATGCTTCAAGTGAATATTTCTAAATCTTAATTTGCTTAATTTGTTATAAACACCATGTTATTTTAATTCATTCTAATCTTAATCCTGATTCTGGTCTTACCATGCGAAATTGCTTCATGATCACAAAGAACTGATTGTTTAAAATAAACAAATAATTCCAGCATTTGATATGCATCAGTTAAGGTCAGAATACACATCCGCAGTGTAACCCGTGACACCTTCTGTCCCTACCTGTGCCTGTCGGAACATTCCGGGCTGGTATTCATCCAGCCAATCGATGTGCCACACCAGTAGTGATCCGTCCATTGGGTGGATGCTAAAAAGCATATCTGCTGCCCTGTTCCAGTCACTCAGTAACACCTCCACCTGGTGATTCACTGCAGCTTGAGGGAGAGGAATTGAAGCTCCATCTTTGAAGCTGGTCTCTCCTTTTACACTTTCAGGGCCCATAGTATTGCCCTCCTCATCAGAGACTGTAAGGAAATACTTTATTTATATAGAATTCAGTAATAACAAACAGCTACACTGTCATAATTAACCAGAACATCTTCAAATGTTTGAAATGTGGTCAGAAACTACCATCATCAGCCTGGCTAGCCTGTGGTGGGTTCTGATGCTCCAAACTGCTCCTGAGCTGCTGGATGAACACCTCCATGGTGAGAGTCAGGTGCAACTCTTTGTTGTTGAGCCAGTGAACATTGAAGGGTCCACCAGGCTCCTCATCATCTGAACCACTCAGAGATGATATGGAGGGCAGCAGAGGAATATCTGGAATAACACACCCCATTAGCGGTTAGATGAATATATTTCAGAACTTGCTTCAAATTTAAAGCAAAGTGGTTTCTAATATAATCGACTGTTTGTCTAATGTGCGCGGGTCATAAATTATTACATTCAAAACAACTTTATTCATCTCATAGGGCAATTATTACAGCTCTCTGTAAAATCACACACTCAACACAACACACATACATAAGACAGACTGTACGGCCTGCAGATAAGAATAATCTAAAGAAAAAGGAAAAGAAAAAAGAAAAAAAAGAATTATACACTGACCAAGCACTTTATTAGAAACACTATACTAAGTAGGGCCGACCTTTGCTCTCAAAACATACTAAACTCTTTGCACCATGGATACTTTTGGATTCAGGCCCATGTTGACCATTGTATCAGACAGTTGTTTTTAAAGGGGTCATTCCACGAGAAATCGTTTAATACTTGCTCTTTTTGAAATACGATAGGTCAGTCCGAGTTGCATGTGCATGCTGCATGTGAAAATGTGAAAATACCCCCATACTGTCTGCATTTACCATAGAAAGAATATAGATGGAAAATGAGTGAATCAGGAAAAGCCCTTCGATTCTGATGTCACTTCGAAAATTAGTTTTCATGGCCTCGCCCACCTTGGCTTGCGACCGCCCACGGGAAGACAGTTTTGATTTTGTGGCCAGGAGAGAGCAGAGCCCGTCTCGGCAGGTAGAAACTAACTACTGAGAGAAGAGGAGCTAACAGCAAGTTTAAAACATGGCGGAACATGTTGGGGTCTGTGCTATTTGTGGCAATAACACATCAACATTGCATGTCTTGTCCAAGGAAGAAGAACTGAGGAAGAAATGGTTGGAGTTTGTCTTTGGAACACCATCAGCGAAGTATAACGCGTCGTTAGTTCTGTGTTCTGATCATTTCAACCGCAGTGACTTTATAACTTCGGTGCCTACAGTAGTGCTTTTGCATCGAGGTTGTTCTTAAAACCTGGATCTGTCCCATCACGACAATCGACCACCAGCACACAGGCTGGAAGTAAAAAATAAACTTTTTCACCCAAGGTTTTTGTTACAAAATAGCATGTTCAAATTCTCCACAATAGCATACCTGAAATGGACACAAGCTCGGCTACCACACTCACATACACGCTAGCCAGCTAGCTGCTACCCAGAGACTTAGCTTGTTGAACCTATAATCTTCTAACCTAAGCTAAGCGTTAAACCACGAATTATAATATTAGCAACAACATCTTATGTTTAACTTAGCCTAACGGTGCATGGACATTGTTCTACTCTAAACACGGAAAATCAGCCAATCAGAGGTTATACGTTTGCATGTCATGAATATTCATGACTAAGGACCGAAATCCTGTTGTTCTCCCCATACGCACTGTTCCACCAAACTAGAACAGCCTGAAACAGGAGCACCAGAGCATTTTTTCACCCAAACCGACTCACAGTGCATTCATTCATACTAGAGTGCACTGCAAAATGAATCACAAAACAACGCAATGACCTCTTTAAAGTGCACTTTCATGCTGTGACTGAGACAGCTTTTGCTTTGTGATATGATGCATTATCATGCTGGAAGTAGCTGCTAGAAGATGGGTAAATTGTGCCTATGAAGGGATGCACATGGTCTTACACTCAATGTGATGCTCAGATAGACTGCAGGATTTAAACAATGATCAACATAGGTATAACAGGCCCAAAGTGTGCCAAGAACAAGAAACATTCCCCATACCAATACACCACCTCCAGCAGCCTGGACTGTTGAGACAAAGTAGGCTCGGTCCATGGATTATGCTGTTGGTGTTAAACTCAGATCCTACTGTCTCTGTACCAGAAATCAAGATTCAGTCAGACTAGACTACATTTTTCCAGTCTTCATCTGGCCAGTTTTGGTGATCCTGTGCCCACTGCAGCCTCAACACTCTGTTCTTGGCTGACACAAGTGAAACCCAACATGGTCTTCAGCTGTTGTAGCCCATCTGCCTCAAGGTCCGATATGTTGTGCATTCCGAGATGCTTTTCTGCTCAACATAATTGTGCCGAGTGGATATTTGAGTTCCTGTAGCCTTTCTGACAGCTCAAAGGAAGTGGGCCATTCTCCTCATTAAGGCATTTCCATCCCCAGAACTACCCCTCACTAGATGCTTTTTCCTTATCGCACCATTCTGATTAAATTCTGAAGACCGTTGTGCATGACAATTCCAGCCTGTCTGGCACCAACAATCAAGCCATGGCCAAACTCACTGATGAGATGTTTTCCCCACACTGATGGCTGATTACCAAACATGGCCGGTGTCTGCTTGATTTTACGCAATAGACTGCTGCCACACAACTGGCCGATTGTGTGAATGAGTAGGTGAGCAGGTGTTCCTAATAAAGTGCTTGGAGGTTGTACATGACTGTATGAGTTAACAAGGGTGGGTCTGATCTAATAAGTTTTCCTATTGCACCTTCTGTGTGATTATTACACAGCAAAAACATTTGATCATTCTCACTGCTTACAGTCAGCTGACACTGAGTGTCAGAGTGGTTACGGGGGGAAACACATCTGAAACATGACAAGCAAGTTCCTCCCACACGCTTACACAACCTTTCCGGCATTTGTCAGAATGCATGTTCACTCAAACAGTACACAGGGACAGAAATAAACGATGTTATGTAGTGGATAACTGATGTAGATAGACAGGTTGCTCGGAAACATATGAAAACCTATCAAAATGTATACTGTAAATAATTTATGTCATAATTAAATAAATCTGGATGCACAGAAAAGTGCATAGAGAAGAAATTACCTGTGGCTGGGTTGATGCTAGCAGCAATGTGAAAGTGGCACAGTGCATTGGCGTGAGCGATGGTGGCTCTATGGGAGCAATGTTTATTCTGCTGCTGAGGGAGAAGCCTTGCGTGAGCCAAACCTCTGACTGGTCCCCGTCTCAATTCTGGCAGGTTCAGCTAGGTATCATATAGAGAAAGGGTTACAACTTAAAAGTTTGGCAAGAAAGATCCTAGTTCGCCTTTACTTAATATAACAGCAAGAAATGGCTTGAAGAAATGATCGCTGAACATTTGTATTCCAAGGTGGAAATCGGCCGCACCTTGGAAATTTTACGGATTTCGTTACTTTTTAGTTTAGATCATAATCCACTATTGTCCTTTTATTGTGATATTTTTAAGCCCGTTCTTCTGCTTTTTTTTCCTGTCGCATTCTTGCAACACTGCACTTTAACATAAAAGTGAGATCTCAGCAGTGCCGGAATGAAAGCACATCACAAGGCTGCAGACATGAAAGGGCATGAAACAAACTGCACTATGCCTCTGAAAGGCCACTTTCATAATTTGAAGTGTTTAGATCAGCCATATACATCAAATCCTCCACACAGGTTTCCTCATAAATAATCCAATTTCTCTGCATATTTGCACTTTGGTTTTTTTTCCATCATGGTGGAACTGACACTCACCTCGGGCTGGTTTTGACCGTGGCCTTTGTTATTATAATGAGTCTTTTTTATGGTCCGGGATTTGACGGCATCATTGTTGCTGCTGCTGTGATTCTGTCTTAGTCCAGAGAGCAGGCAGTCACTGGGCAGTAGTGTTTCAGCCCACAGCCGACACACACTGTCCTTGCAGCAGGTCAGTAACACATTACACACAGCACCTCTAGAAGCAGAGCAGACAAAACACTCAGGGTTAATAGGGAAATTTCACACATAGTCAGACCACAGAGCTATTCATACAGTTGTGCAGGAAGCAGTACACACAGGGGGAAGATTGCCTAAACTAGGCATTTCTCAGTTACACATGATCCTGACCTAAGCCCTTTTTTAACCCTTTCGGTGTTGAAAAATTTTTTGCCCCTAGTGCTGAATATTTTGTGCGTACATTTGGGTCGTCGCTTTGACTTTGCACCAGCAGAAACTGTTATCTTTACAGAACGAGTGGAAGCTTGATGAGTTTTCCCCCTTGTAGACGGCCCTGCAGGGTCAGGTTCAAGATCGCTAGAAGCCCTTGCAGTTTCAGTTTCACTCTCGCTATC
>JAQLOM010000038.1:13256155-13268139 GCA_030068315.1 Chrysichthys thysi | reverse complement strand
TATCGTTGTGAAGCGTAGTTCCTCTACTTCCTGATAATACACATGGAATTCCCAATGACGCTTTTATGAACCAATGGGAAGCAAGTTTCCAAACCCCATTAGACGTGGTCGATTTCAGTTGGATGTAACTCGGTCATTTTTTGTCCGATTTCAACAAACCACGCCTCATTTTGAAGGACAATGTAGAAGTACCAATAACTCACTTTTGAAAATTTCCTCATTCTGACTCCGTATGCCAGCACGGGTCACATATGTTGGTATTGCCTACTGAATACGATTGTAGCATGATTACCTCGTACCAACTCGTATCACTAAAGTTTTGCCCATGGATTCTTCTGGACCTGGTGATTCTTTTGCTTATTAATGTTAAAGCTAGTATTGCTAATCTCAAATAAAGGAACCCAAACCTGGTCCTAAGACATTTTCAGAATTGAGGCCCATTCTTGATCCTCAATATCCTCACTTTTCATGTACATCGGATTTTATTTTGTATGTATGACATATTTTCTATGCCCTAATGTGTATCTCAATCAAGATTTTCTTTCCGCCACTGGCCCCGCACTGGCTTCACGCACCTATCAGATGTTTATTCGTTTATCGCCCTTTTTTACTGGTGTGTGCGTGCTTCTGAACGATCGCTTCATCTGTAAAACCAAGAGTATCTTTTCGTGCCTCAACACTTCCATGTTCGCTATTATATAAACCTCATTTAAAGAGATAAGGACTCATTTATTACAGCTCAATGTACGTGTTTCCTTGCCAAGATGTCAGTTGGTAAGAAAATAGGCTTGTAGTAAATCACACCGCACCGAGGTAAAGCACAGCCACGGATAACTGATAGCATCATGGTTTGTTTTTCTTCTCTTGTTCGTCCTGGGTGTTTTGCCAGTATTGATTAGATGCCGCCGCTTATGCAAGAGCGCGTGGCATTTTCCGAGATTTTCGCTGGTGATCCGTGGTTTGCGCGTTCCCCCAGGTTTTCTCATGCCATGGTGGCGTGTGACGCCGAGGACAGCATGTACATCTGTCCCGTCCCCAGACCCAGTGTGACTGGCACGGCTTTGCTCATCTATTAATCATGGAGAGCGCCTTCTTATTCCGTTGCCATAGTTTCAGGGCCTGAGACGGCGCCGGGGCTGGAGGGGAGATGGCAGGGGCCAGCGATTCCAAACAGCCTCTCAAGGAGAGAGTATGCTTAAAGGGGCCACTATGGCCTGTGCTGGCACTGAGCAGAGGCTTATTGTGCATGCATGCCACAGATGGGCTGAATAAAATATCGGGGATGTGACAGTGAACGCACAGAGTGGGTGCTCATATTTTTAATCACACTAAGGTGCTTTGGGAGGGAGATGGCCCGAAGGTGTTGATATGTGCAAATGAATCTGCTGTCCAGAAAATCAGATAGGAGACTGATGATAACATTGGCCGAGATAATAGTTGGTTATTGAGACGCTCCATCTCGGAGTGTGACCCAAATGCACGGCGGGTCTCCAGTACGAACGGGACATTTTAGTAGTTCATTCGACAGCGGGGAGAAAATGAACATTTTGTTTAATCTCAGTGATGAAAAAAGGCGTGATGAGGATTTTGTTGCCTCTTCCGAACGCACAGTGTGCATAACTTTTGACAGATGTTGGTCGAGCCTGCTGAATAGACATCAGAGCCTGAAGTGTAAATAATTAATAATTATACCTATACAGAGCAACATCTGGAACTGAGCATGCACCATTTTTCCAGTGGATGAGGTTGTCATAGATAGTCATAGTCATTGTTTATGCACTGTGTGATGCACTGTTTTCTGCCAGATACCTGCTCTACGCTACGTCGCTTTATGACCGTGAAATTCCAAGCAAAATGAATAGTGACTTATGGCATAAATACAGTGGTTGTCATCCTGGGGTGTTCTTGCCTCGTTTTAATGGCCATGCCACCGCTGTAACTCCTCATCATGTTGCTTTTCTGGAGAGTATTTTAGGGCACAGAACAAGCCGAGACAGAAGCACTGTAATCATGCGTCTTTCTCCTGTGCCTTTCATGTGGCTTTAGTTCTGAATAAAGAACCTTGTCATTGTCAGGTCCGTTGGGCTGCAGTCCAAGCCAGCATGATTTCCACTCTGCTTCTCATATCTTTGACCTTTCTCGGATGGGCCACCCAGAGCAGGTACAAAATAAGGGTTGTGGTGGGGTTTTTGTTTCCCTCCCCTGGGCTGTTGGAGATTTCCTGGTGGTTTTGAAGTTCTACAGTTGCGTTACATCATCCTCTGACTTCAGCAGGTGGCTTTGGAAAGAACGACGTGGGTCTTGGAGGATTGTCAGGTTTTTTATGCGATTTCATCACATTAAAGGGACTCTGCTGTAATTGTTCAAGCAGACTTGGTCACCACATTCCGTAATATCTATCTTTGCATATGACTCTGTCAGCAAACTTTACACTAGTTGCCGCTCAGATGTTTATTACCTCAAATGAATTGCTCTCGTAAGAGGGATTAGTGTACGTAAATGTGACCCATGCTGGCGTAATGAGTCCGCATGAGGAAATTATCAAAAGTGAGTTATTGGTATTTCCACGTTGTCTATCTAAAGACCTTCAAAACGAAGCATGGGTTGTTGAAATCGGACAAAAAATGGCTGCCTAGCGACTGGCCACTTGCGTTTCCGTCTAATGGGGTTTGGAAACTCGCTTTCCATTGGTTCATAAAAGCGTCATCGAGAATTCCATGTGTATTGTCAGAAGGTAGAGGAACTACGCTTCACAACGATACCAAACATGGGTAGGGGGATTCCCCCGTCTCGCCGCGAGCGCGCGGTGAAAAACACGGATTTATCATGGAATATTACGACAAAGGACTAATTAATGAAGACGTACGAATGAACATCATGAACAAAACCTTCAAATAAAAGTAGTTTGGATGTTTTCTTGCTGTTTTATCATGGGGATCAATAAATGAAGGCTTTATGGACTCAGTTTTGAGAAAATCTCATTTCGACCGCAACCATGTTTTGTCTCTTAGCTCATAATTAGCCCATGCGCATTCCGACTCATTATGCCAGCGCGGCTCACAAATCACTCACCCAGTAACCTTCAGAATCAGTGGACATTCATGTTGGGGGTTTACTGTAAAGTTTTCCTCTTCAGGTATCCCAGATTGGATTGGAGCTGGCTATCTGAGCGCAAGCTGAACTCAGCCGTGGGGAGGTTTTCCACTCTGTGAGCCTCGTCAGAGAAAGTTTAACAATAAAGCTCCTTTGTGTACATTTATTACATATCTAATGAACAAATTGCAGCCATGTGGCGTCGTGTGCCTGGTAACATAAGCACGACCACAAGGCCCCCAGTGTTCAGCCCCTGCACGTCCATCAGCCCGGTGTTGAGAAACGAGACAGGCACGCTTATCATCACTCTCGGAGGACCTGCTTAACAGCCCCAACATTGTTTCCCTCCTCTGCCGCAACAGGAACCATACGTGAAAAATCAGGAGCGGGTCTAAAACAAGCAGAGCTTTGTTGAACATTTTCCTATTTGTTTTTCTTGCGACTTTTATTGAACAATCTTGGGGGTCTGACTCGCCTTTCGAGATCATTGTATAAACACTATTTATGATGAGTGACAGCCAGAGCAAATATACATGGTTTTTCTTTCAAATGTACCAAGGGGGATAGACGTTTGAGGTCTAATTGGATTTGCCGGGCACAGTGTATGGAAATAATTTGTCACCACTACTGAATTAAACATGGAGCGGTGTTATTTGGATAGCTGGTGCCTTGTTTGCTTTGCGTAAATTATGGCATTATTTGGAGGATTCTGCTTGCCTCATACCATTCGTACCATTCAGAGTTACTCGTTTTTTGGCCAAGCAGACAATTCGAAACACTGTCTTCTTTTCAGTGGCATGGCTGATCGGAGAAGCAAGACACAAGTCCTTCGTCTTAAGTTTCTCAAGGCTTGTTTCAAGTGCAGGATAGCATATATCAGCTAATGCAAGGTAACTGGATAGAGCGCAATGAAATGCTAGCCAGATGCATTGCTCCTGTGTAACAACTGACCTATATAAGAGAGCGTGAGAGATCCAGGTGTATTATTGCAGGAGCGTGTCCTCCTCGTCTCGCTTTGATCTTTGTCCCTCGGGGGCCGAATGGATTGTTACCCGTCCCCGGTATGGAGGTGCACTCGTCCAGGACCTGTTTCATGTTCAGATGGCCAACAGTGTATCTAAAACAAACAGCGCATTCTGCACACAAGCCAGTAAGATGGCTCATTTGGGTTGATCGTTGCAGACATCAGGTAAAATCTCGATGCCGAGGTAGTTGCAAATTGTAAAAGAAGGGATCTTAAGTGTGGCAAAGGCACATCAATGTCAGAGAGGGCTTTACAGTGTGTCTGTATTATATGACACGTCACTGATTGGTACAACGGCTACTTTAACTTGTCAGCTTGCCACATGTCAGCTTTTCGTCGCAATGCTTGTTTTGACCGTCAAACAAATTTGTCAGGAACCCAGAGGCATAAATACAAGCTCTATTATGTATGTGCCTTCATTCAAATCAGGAGGAAGATGCACAGCACCCCATTAGAGTGAATTGATGTCGCACTAGGAGAGATTTTATTGCTAGTTTGACAGTGCAGTGTGAGTGAAATTAAGCATGAAGCGCCACTGGTTTATTGCTCGTGTCTGATCCGTCAGGCTTCGCTGACGGTTGTAGCCATGTCTTTACCTACATAACGGCCATGGCTATTCACTAATGGGTTGTATTTTCTCCCCAGTTCGGAAGACACCATCATATTTGCAGGCTGTGACGCTTTTGTGTCCTCATTCTTTGTGGTCGCGTGCGCTGAAGCTGAAGGAGACTCTGTGGCTTGGCGATATTGATCTTCCGCACCTTCCGACTATGAAGGGTTTTTATATAGGCACCGGCGATGGTTATTTATTCGCCCAGATGCATTGTGTTACATTTTGGAGGTTATCGAGTGCGAACTGAGATTCAAATCAATGAAACCATTAATACTTTGTGTGTCCTGTTTGGTTTCCATTTAATAGCTCATTTCTCACTTGATATTCACCGAAACATTCAGAAAGGTTCTTTTTGGAAAATGGCCCCCATAAGCAGAGTGCATTATTCTAAGCTTTTAAAGCAAGGGTCGTCGTCTGGCAGACTGCCGGCCGGACACAAATCCAACCGAGGATTTTAGCAGACAGAACTGAATGCGTAATAGAAGTATGGGAGGAAAATGGCTGTCGTTCAGCGATTCAGAGTTAAAGTCAAAGTATAGTGGGTTCAGGAGCCGATCGTCTTTTGCAGCCAATCACATGCATTTTTTTTCTTTATGTCACTTATTTCACTGAAGAAAGCTCGTTGGACGATAGGGAATCGCTGGCCTCATTAGGGAAGTCATGATGCGATATGGTTCGGTTAAAGTAGACGACCATATGGAATGGTGGCGGAAGTACAAGTCAAATTCAAAACACATGTATGTTGAGTCCATGCTACTGTTCAAAAGTGGTAACATGAAGCGTCACTACGAAACAAAACGTACCCACTTCGCAGGATCTTACAGCTAGACATGTTGTACATTTATTTAAATGGTATTTGTTGTTGCCATGCAGTCATGTCGGCTATTTAAGCATGGACTCTTTAGATAAAATCGACCTTTATGAAATGTTTCATTCGAATAACCCTGCTTTAGAGTTGAATTTTTTTCTTTACATAGCAATGACACAACGCTTTAGAGATGTCAGGGTGGTGGAAACCTAAGGCACACACAATAGGCGAACAGCTGCTTGACTTGACTTGCATGCCATGCTTGGTGGGATGTGGCATCAGTTGCAAGTCTGGCATCTTAATGCCGCTTTAACAGATCATATGACGCTCGAGCATGTGTGAGAGGTCCAGTGTCCCCTTGGACCAGTGGGTGTCTGATTCAGGGCCCTTGGGCTGATCAGATTTCTTGGGTTTTTCTGGTCAGGTGTTGTGTTAGGGACCTAATGGGCACCTTTACGAGGTTGCATGGCATCCTGGAAGGCTGAAATACCACAGGCTGTGAGCGTTAAAAAAAAACCCAAACCTACACACCTAGGTGAATATTTGTGTTGCCATTGAAATGTTATACACCATTTAGTGTTCTTCTTGTCGGAAAAGACACCACGACGTATCAGACAAAAAACCCGCCATTAGGTTATACCGATTCATTTGAACGTGCGTTCCGAGTGTCCCATTGAACTGAAATCGTTATTCTGATTATTCAGGAGGTTTGATTTTAGATGAGCAACTGTGCACAACATGAACAAGATGAGTCAGAGGAAACAGCTTTAAACCCGCCATAGTCCTGAGTAAGAAGGATTTTCAATAGATTCGCCTCAAAAGGACGAACGTTTGAATGAATGCAGGAACTGAAGCGAGCCGCCATGAAACGTCCCGTATCTGAGTAATAGAGATAGCGCTGCTGTGTCTTTCCCCCCGTATGGAATTTCTCTGCTTTCTATGCGTCCCAAACCCCCATTTTAATAACGCCGAGAATGAAACAGCATTTAAAAAGGCAGACGAAAAGGATTTTTTTTTACGCTCCAAATGGGACCCAGCCACAGTTACCATGGAATAAAAAGAGTGTCAGAGTCCTCTGACACCGTGATCCTGAGGCCCTGGGCTCCGCTCACAGACTATAAGCAAAGAGTTTACTGTACTTTTCAGCCTAATGTGGGCTGAATGAAAGCCGCCAGAGACCAGGGGAGGCCTGTCGGGGTTGTAAAACATTCAGTGGTTTTCATATGGTAATTGTTCCTGAACTCTGTTCTTCTAGTTGCATTAATGAAAGTAGTCATTCAATGCGTGGTCCCCCCCCACCTCATATGGTATGTGACAGGGAGTAGTATTTAGGTGGCTTAATTGACCCTGCAAAGACAGAGTAAAGAAGAGAGAAAGAGGAGTGAGGGGGGCTTTTTATATCGAGAGACGGTCGGCTTTGCTGCCATATCTAGTTAATATAAAAGCCATTGTCTAATGGTTAGGCAGATAACAAGAGGTGGATTCATTTCGAACTGCTCTTTCGCTGTTTAATGGATGGCAAGTCAAGAACAATTATTCCTTTGCAATGAAACGCGGTCGACAAGAATAGAGGCAAAACAGTCAAAATGCTTCCGCGAGCCGGTCGAAGGGAAGTATGCGGGTGAAATGCAGTTCTTAATGGATTTCTCATCGCCGTGTTTAGATTGCGTTAACCTAGACTGATTCATTCAGTTGAAGTAAATGGACTCGAGGGTAAAAAAAAAGCATGAGAACTTGGGACCAGAGGCCTGAATTAGTTGGTCAGGGAGTTAGTTTGTTAGCGGGCTAGTCGGTATTTTTACAGCCGTTATAGCTACTTGACTGCTTCCTTGAATTGAACGAGGTGGATCTAAAAAAACATGGATTTAGTCTGCTGAGGCGCAGATTGCTATTGTACACATTTCCATAACGCTGATGAAATAGGCTTTACTTAGGGGGTGAGTGGAAATTACTTTAGAGTTAAAGAGGTATCAGGTTGCGAATGGTTTGAGAATGCCTGAGCTAGACAACATCTAATTTGTTTGAACGTCAGATCAGATGTGTGTAAAATGTTAGAGCCAAGATGCCTGGGGGTCAGAGGAAATACAGAAGCCTGGTCTCGTCAGAAGAGCAGCTTAATTGTTATCAAGACCTTCATGAACCTTGCTGATTAAAACATTTCCTGTTATTTAGACTACAAGCCGGTCTCGGTGGCTTTCAGGGACTGTCTAAAACTCCATCCGCCCTGCTAACTTGCAGTCATTAATCTCTGTCAGACAACGCTGAAGTTGAAGACCAAGCCGACTCCGAGTGCGAGGCATCCTGCATTTTGTGGCACCTGCGGTTTCTAAAGTGAAGCGCCGTGTTTGGCTCAGTTACTCAAACAGCTGACGCAAAAATGGCGTATTTTTAAGTGCCAGAAGAAGGATCTTGGACCATAAACCATCATGTGCTTTTCATTATTGTAAAAACACATCGGATTGACTTGCCTTTTAAAGGATTTTATCTTGACATTCATGTTTCAGAGAAATCCAGAATCCATTTAGTGCGTCTTCTTAATTGCTGTCTTATCATCACGTAATGGAATCGCCGTCTCGTACCCAAAAACAACAACAACCAAGAGATATGTTCAGGCTTTGACGTACTAAACTCATGCTTAGCTCCATTCCAGTTCAACTCGCGTTAAAAAACGAGCAAGCCGTTGAAAGGGCAGAAAGATCCAGGTCAGTATCCAGGAGCGTGGGCTTAGATCTGTGCTAAAATCCTCTTCCTCATTATTAAAAACAAATGCAGGATAAAGTGAAATTAACACCGTTTCAGGACGTGTGAAACATCCACTTGTCAGGTTTAAGCTGTGGGTGATGTCTGATGGGAAGCGGGTGGAGTCATTTCCACCTACATACGTGTGTAATGTTGGCTGAGAGATTGCCAATTTTCGTAGGAACCCAACACAAATTTGTTCGAAATGACATGGAAATGAAACTGCATCGACAAGTATGATGACATCAGGATACATTAGATCCAACTTAGGATGGCTAATAGATAGCATATCACGTATTCATTGTATTTCTCGCAGTGCACGCAGGAATTCACCAGGATTCCGACCTGAACCTAAGTACACGTCGCCATTCTGTGACACTGCTAACAGTACCGCAACGTGTCCTTTGTTGGACCTCGCGATGGCTTCCTCCATCATTCAACCCTCCAACAGTATGCTAAAGGTGACCCCAAATCTACTCAGCTCATTTGATATGCTTTAATGATTTCTTTAAGGAAGCGTTGACTTCAATACGTATGGCACTGAATGCACATACATAGAGGTGAAGGGTCGCAAATGTAGCATTGTTAGCTAATATTAAACTTGAGGACTGGCTATATAGCTTATATATAGTGTTCCAAAGGTTGCACACATTTGTTGATGGTGGTGGTGTTGTCGTTGTTGACGGTGATGAGCAAATCCGGGCGTAAAGCTCTCATGCTCCAGATGACGGAGACAATTGCGCAAGACAGTGGCACGTGGGTCACCTGAACTTATTTTCCCTTTGTACTTCCAGGTCCTCTATTGTTAGTGTTCACTGGGCGATTAAGCTCGCCGTGAAGGTGAGACGAGGTGTAAAATGTGACTTTTTGGTGTACTGCTTAGCAAGCTGTGGGAAAGGGGGTGTGAGAGCGGGGGGTGCTGTTTGCTGGTGCGTTCGTTCAGTAGGTTTAGCAGCACTGGCTCCTGATCATGACAGATAACATGGAGCTGGTAGCGCAAATCCTGGAGGATGTCATAGGTGCAGGTCCGTTGTAGGCGTTCTATTCATGCGGCTTACCACCCGATGGGGATCGGCTAATTGGCGGCCCTGGCTAAGGCCTTTTTTCTAAGGCTTTCTCACAAAAGATCACATGGTGGTGGAACCAAAGGGTGGTAGTGGGGGGGGGGATTGCATAGTGGAGCAGTTTCCTCTCAAAGAATGCCTCTGTGGAAAGAGTCCTATTGCTGACCGCGGGAGCGAATCATCCCTCAACAAGTTATCTGCGACCCACTTGCCCATCCATGTGTGAAGACCCTCCTTTTATTTTCTCTTTTCTCTGGCTCGCAACACTTAATCTCTGTTGCGTCTCGCATTGGGGAGCAGTTGTTCATGGGGGAACACAAAGCGAGGCTTGTCCTGTAGGTCCCATGTCCAGTCTCTTCATTCTCACCCCCGGACAAGGACTGGGACATTGTCACAACTTCTCCCGGAGCTTGTTATTGATTCTCTGAGCATGAGTGTGTTTTGCTTCGAAACGGTGAAGTGAGAGGTCATTATTTCTCTTTAATCTTGTGCTCTTGAATCGTAGTGGGTCTTTAACGTACTGGACATCGATTTTTCCCTCCCCAGATTTCAGCTCGTCTTCAGCTAAGGACTAATGTGTGTGAAATAATTAACATTTGCCATTCAAAGTCACACCTAGGATTAAATAGGCAGCCTGCAGCAAAGAGGTGCGAAGGCGAAGGGATTTAAGGCAGGTTCGTTTCCAGCCAACTCTTTCACTCGCTGTGCGGTTGAGAGCCAAAGCAGCTTTGAGTGGGCATGGTTGAAAAGGTGTTATGACTTCTAATGATCACAATCTGCCAATCAACCTGGCCACGTAATGTTTCAAACACTACAAAAGACGTGCTTTCATTTCTAGAAGGCATGAAGCGTTTATAAGGATGCGACCGCCGCGGCGAGCTGTATAACTGAACCTGATAACGATTCAGTTTATTAAGAAATCCCTCATGCCTCCTGTTGAGATATCAGTGCCTTCGGTGCAGCACACGCTTCTCTTTTCTGTTTTATTTAACAGTTATATCTCCTGCAAATTATTCCCTACAGTCTGTCATAAGTTGGCTAGGATCCTATTAGATGTGGCATCCACTTCAGAGCAAGTTCCCCACCGATGTGTTTTAATATTAGGTCGAATGCAACCCAATACACACCCAGGCTACGAGAGACCACTTTAGCTAGATGTTGGTGAGTCATTACTTCAACGGAGATCAATGCTTTCGTGGATCAGATGTAAAAATGCAAATGTTCATGATCAGAGGAAAACCCAGGAGAGGGATATGATATCCTACCAGCTCAAGAGCAGTGGAGGTTTTCGAGTGCTCTATTTTCAAGCCTGGCAGTCTGAGGCAAAATATCCAAATCGGCTTCACTGTAACCGAGCTTAATCGACTTGGAGCGTACATGGCGAAGATACACAATATGCTCGAGTCTTTTCACTTGCTCTGAATTAGAAAGGACATCTCGATGAGTCATTT
The DNA here is from genome assembly GCA_030068315.1 of Chrysichthys thysi. Classification (NCBI taxonomy): domain Eukaryota; kingdom Metazoa; phylum Chordata; class Actinopteri; order Siluriformes; family Claroteidae; genus Chrysichthys; species Chrysichthys thysi. Next base: position 13,257,347 of record JAQLOM010000038.1, on the reverse strand, counting down.
TCCTGTAAAGCATTACACTAAGTAGTTAAAGACTATATTGAGTAACATTCACACGAGAGGTATTCATAAATCAGCCGTTAAATATATACAGTTCTCAGATGTATGGGCCTCAGTGGAATCCTAAGGTTTTATTATATGCGATAGGGCCAATTTTCATGGCATGTCAAACAAATCTAGCCCAGTTGGAACTAAGGGATGATTTATACCGGATCGTCTCGCGCAGTCAGTGTTACCGAAGATCAAGTTGAACTCCTGATTAAGAAAAGGAGATATTCAAAGGTCGTCACTGCGTTTCTGGAAGCTCTGTGAAATATTAAGCGCCATCTTCGGTGTTATTAGCAGACTTGCCACGATTATCTCTGGCCTCCGAAATGATTGTGTCACCTGATGGGTTTGTGGAAGCCTGTTACACTGGTAGTACTGGTGTGTGTGGGGGCTGAAAGGGATGCCTTGTAAAGCTCAACAGGGTTTTCCCGACGGACATGCTACTGAGTAGTACGGCTCCGGTGACAAACCCTGGAGAGCCATAAACCCACTGAGGGCCTCCCCTTCAATACGTCCCTGTTTTATAGCAGAGTCAAGTAGGATGTCAGCCATTTCACAGGGATCGTGGCAGTTTAACAAAAGATTTCCTTTGAACGTAAGATGGTCATGACATGGCACAAGGCAACAGGTGTTGAATTGGGGTTGTTTTTTTGGGTTTTTTTTTTTTTTGTTAATTTGGCTGGTCTTTAAGTGTCTGCTTCATACGTCTCGAGTCCGTGGATTTCAATGCGTGCTCACGGATTATTCATTGTCTCAGGCCTTGCACATGGGGATTCCATGTAAATGTGGTATCAAAGCATTAAATTGAGTGTGTCCCCTTGCCCTCTCAGTCATTATATGCAATGGCGTAATGAGTCTTAATCAGAGGCAGGGCTGCTGCCGGTGTTGTGTTACAGTTTGGCTCGTGCGTAACGAGCGGTTTGATTGTGCTGCGGAACAGCCCTCTGTGAGCTTAAAGGCGGCCTTGATTAGAGCCGGAGCTCTTTCAGGGAGCAGGCCATGTCACCTTGTTTTGAAACGGTTTAATCTGGCACTGAGGACAATGATGCCTTTAACTTACACACAGTGTGTACTGATGTAAACACACACACACACACACACACACACACACACACACACACACACACACACACACACACACACACAC
>JAQLOM010000038.1:13227920-13240768 GCA_030068315.1 Chrysichthys thysi | reverse complement strand
CCATGATGAAAATACAGGGTACAGGACAAATAAAGTTCCAAAACGGCACAAAGAACACAAAACGAAGCGAGAAATGTTGCGGTGACACTTACTCAGTGAGCTCGACACGTGATCTGTAGGTCGGCTTGGGGCGGACCGGGACATGGGAACGCGTAATGGCGGCCGGCTGCACGAAACGTGATGAAATCGCCAATGTTGTATTCCGAAAATCTGTCATATCCCAAAGCAAAAAATAGCCCGACATCAACCTCGTATCTCGGAAATGTTGTAACCTGGGTCGGTCAGAAGTCAAGGTACCACTGTAGTTATTTTTTAAGAAAACAACGTAACAGTAAGGCAACTTAAAGGTCTTCATCAATTCAATCAGGTAAAAAGGAAGCTGGAAAATTTCTTTCCAGCAGACACAGATGGGCTACCAGCTTAATCAGCCTGATCTGTATTCTGCAAACAAACACTGAAATATTCCACTATAATCATAATCAAGCTCTGAAGTATACCTGGTTTACACTATGACCTGTATAGCATGAAGACTTGAATGAAGGTGGTGGTCTAATTGTTCAACTAGTGCTAAGTACTATATTATCCCTAAATTCTTTCTAATTGACCTAACTGATTAGCAGAATTGGATGGCAGTAACATTTTTCTCAATCTAGAAGGAATCTAGGGAGAAACAGCAATTTTGGGACTTTCAATGCTACTGAGAAGTTTGTGCAGATTCATTGTTCACATTCCCTTTTCCCTGTCTGCTGTTTGCCAGGGCAACTGTTCTCATCATTCTTTTGGGAGCCCCTTTGGCATGCTATGGGAATGGTCTAGTACTCCGTGAGGTATTCAGGTTCATCCCTTTCAAAACAGGACCGCAAATGAGGTCCAGGCGTCCAGGCGTCCATCCAGTGTTTTCAAATCCCATTAAAGGTCCTCTAATGATGAGGATTGTGCTTTCGTCTGTGTGCTTTTTCAGCTGGTCTTAGAGACCCCAAACATCCTCTACTGAAGGGTACAGATACTCTCAGCAGAACTGCGCTTGAGCCATCTTGACTTTATCTACGCTGTCTAATTCACGGTGGCGTCGTTCATCCGAGTATGCCGTATCTAAGGTCGAACCAGACAAAACGCTATGTTGCCCCAGTCGTCCATAACGTGGTTATGAAGGAGATGGGTGGTAACTGGGGGTACGTTACTAGGTGTGGGGTGCATACTAACGAAGGCCCCCATCCCTCCTGTCAGAGAGTGAGATTGTTTTACAAAAGGCCACCAGATGGACCACAGTGGCCCTCAGTCACCCCTGGAAAAAAAAACTGGGGTGTTATGAAAACGGCATTCCTCAGCACAAAGCCTCTCTGTTCTCCTGGTGGGCGGCCAAGTCCTCTCCCCCCCTCTCTGCCCAAGCACAACACACCCCGATATCAGATCTTTAAGGAAACGGATACAGTCGCGGCGTATCAAAGGTTTGTAACACCTCAGGCACTGAGAATAAAAGCAGGCGCCCGGCACATGAAGCCAAATGCTGGGTTTTGTTTGTTTGCTTGTGGTGAGCTCCAGAGGTCTTTGTTTGCTTGGCTAGCCCAGCGCTCGCGCAGCATGAAAGGAACTCAGCGCTTGTTACACTGACTAGTTTTGCAGCTGGATGAAGAGGCAAACTGTTCAAAAGCTTTGAGGCTGTCATAATAGAAAGCCTGGGGAGCTTCTTCCAGCTTGCAACAAGTGTGGAGTCAGTGATGTGTCCACAGGTGCAGCAGGAATTTGAACTGGTCACTGTTTGCACAATGACGGCGGCAGTATTCCGCTGGCAGGATGCGTGCCTACCGCATTATCTATTGACTTATCCATTGCTTTGTGGCTGAAATAATTAAACATTCAAGGAGCTGTTAAATGTTGAGGAATGAGGAAAGGTTGGATAATAAATCCATGTCACGCTCTGAGAAAAGTGTTCCTTTTGCCACTCTCGAGGGTTCATCCGGAAAATCTTAAATGTTCCTTGGATAACCCTACAACAGAGGACCCCCCCCCCCCCCCCCCCGAGTGGCTTGTAGGTGGGAGCCTCGGAGGCCTTAATTATCCTCTTCATGGACATCAGGACCTAAATTGCAGGTCTGAGCTGTTCACATATGGGAGCATATGGCTTGAACTTTGTGTTCATCATATAGAATAGCTGGCCAATAATATTTAACAGCCCGCCATGCAGATTTTCGTGTCAAACTTTACGACGTAACGACGCACGTTTCACTCAGTTAATGATCCTGCGCAGTTGTAATTATTCGCTAGAATAGAGTTTCATTAACCGACTGTGAGACAGTCAAGTGAGATGACACCTTACCCATGCTAATTGAAATGCATTAGGAGTGGAGCTCAATTACTCCTCAGAGGTAATGGTATAGGATCACCTGGGGTTTAGCTTTCTGTAATCTAGAAGCGTGTCAGTGATCTTGAAATGCGTCTCAGCGAAGAAGTATAGTCCTGCTCCGTGCCTGCTACAACGGAGACATTTGGTGTGTGTAGTTTGTTTGGAAGTACAGGAATGATTTTTCTTCATTAGCTTTAGACTTGTGTGCCCACCCAGTGGAGCACAGAGAATAAGCAAATATTAGGAGTTGCAGAGAAAACCCTGACCGTCACAGCCGTATCAGACGGTTTCGCCAACCCTAATCGTTTTGAGCACCGTGTAATGAAGCTGTTTAAAACAAAAATGGTTTCTTGGCTCAGAATCAGGCTGGACTCGCCATTTATCCAAGGCAACTAAGAGTGAGAATATCTACCTTTTTTCCAACAAAAGCTGCTCCAACGTTCAATGGAGACTGGAGACTGTGAACTGTTTGAAATTCGACACATGTATGATTAATTACAGCTTCTGACGGAGACTTTGGATAACATAATTGGAAAGAAGTTTATACAGCTGGAGATTGCCAAGCCCCAGGAAACTTGTATAAGTGGATTCATTTCAGAAATGGCTTCTCTTCCAGACTTTATTAAATTTGTATAATGAGAGCGCAAGCCACTGTGCAGGTTGTTAGATATAATTAAACCGAACTCGGCGGATGTTGACGAGGCACTCTGATTAAACACACATTTACAAGTAGTCTCAAACAAATTAATCAGTTTACAATGCAGCCAATCCCACAATCCCACCTGCCCAAACTGAGCATCGTATACATCGCGCACATTTTTGTAACCTATACGAACTGGGGAGGTTTTCACAAGAATGATTTAACCTGAGTTTATCAGCGCCACATGCCAGAGGAGATTTTGATACAATCAGTCGAAACGCATAACTTCTGTCTCGCATTTTAACAAGCGTTGGTATCGATTTCCTGTGGTTGAGTACTGAACTTAATTGACCTGAACAGCGCAGAATGACTTGGCACTCTCCCAACAAGCAACCATCCACCAGAACAAAGGCAGCTTTGTGGATGCTGAAGCACTTTAAAACCTTTGTTGCTTGTGCCTGTTCCCTGAAGTGGTGTTCGTTTTTAAATAGAAAGCATATCGGACGATTTGTAATTGCACGGCCGAATGAATTTTTTTTCCCACCGTCTTTCCAGGGATCACATATATACAGTGGACATCGAAACAGCCGACACGGAGGAGATCTTTTTCAACAAGGTAAGCGCTCAGTGTCGATCTGTCTTCTGGGATACGATCCTGTAGGCCGTAGGAATTACCCGGCAGCGCTGAAACCCAAGCATGAGACACGCCAGCACTGTGACGCGGCTAAGCACATTATCCTATCAAGAGTCGTCGCTATGCGTCATCTATCCTAAAAAGAGAGACTTGGGAGGCTGGAGATTTATGCGTACATGTAACTGCTCTCGCCGTTTGTGCCAACGCACCGTGATTGATCCTGGGTCTGAGAGGGCAAGAGAGATTGATTAATGAAAGGGTGCAATTTAGCATCAGTGATTTAATCAATTAGCAGTTTGTAAACGCGTCTGAGAGCTTACATCGTACGTTAGAATGACTGCTGATTTGACCTCGAGGGTAATAAGAGACAGACATAATCTAGTCTAATGTGTTGTTTTCGTTGCCCGAGCCTGTCTTCAGTGTAAAGCCTAAGCAGATCAGCACTGATTCACCATCGATTTTCTCTCCACAGAAACTGACATGGAAGTCCAGACAAGCTGATGTGGATACCTGTAGAATGAAAGGAAAGCACAAGGTACATGGAGCATTTCTTTATATTTTTCTCATGCCGTCATAATATAATGGGTCTTTTTTTTCCGTCTTCTAGATAATGCAATATGTAGAAATCGAATAAAGGCTTTTAGGATCAGACCAACGTCGTTTTATAGCATGAGACAGCTTTAGGTATTTGAAAATGACATAATTGGTAACCTAATGGACTGAAATAAAAGGTGATAAAGTGGAAAGATGGGCAGGTTTTACTTTGCAGCAACACAGTAAACATCTAGACGGGTAATTTTATTACACAAGGTTACACAAGTCGTGCTTGAACTTTGTACTCCTCTTCTCATCTGCAGGACGAATGCCACAATTTCATCAAGGTCCTTCTTCAGCAAAATGACGACACCTTGTTTGTGTGTGGGACCAACGCGTTTAACCCGTCTTGTCGAACCTACAAGGTATCTCCACCTTCCCTTTGGACACTTTTCGCACAACTGGATATGCGGCAGATTTGGCAAGCGGGCAGCTCGATAAGAGATGACATACTGTAGCAGGAAAGCCAAGGAGCTCGTGATGGATTATTCCAGCATGAGTGATTTGCAGGTGTGAGCCCGCAGTGTCGATAAAAAGCAGCGGCCACCAGCTGTGCGTGGATGGTCTGCTTTAGTCCCGTGTAAATGCAACAAGTAGTCATATGTGAGCCTGGTCATTTTTATGTTATGACATATTTATCACTGAGTAATGTCTTTGGTGGGAGAACATGTGAGGGCCTGCACCGTCCTCCGCAAGAAAGTTTCAGGTGTTGTTAAAAGGGCACACCAGCTAGAGAAATAGCCTCGGTGTAGAAAAAAAGCCTGCACATTACATCAAGACAGGCTTCATGGGGTGTTTTTTTCTACCAAATTTCTGATGTATTAGTAGTTGACTACATTAACTGCTTAGACAGTGGCACCTCGGTTTTCGTCGGTAATCCGTTCGAAAACGATCGGCGAACTCCGAGGCAGTTATTTCCATATGACTCGATGTAAATCCAAGTAATTCGTTCTAGACACTCCAAAATCCATACCAAAATAAACGCAAAATAAACACATCACACCGAATATGTACCGTATACGCAGTAATGACTTACATGTAATTGTAGTATTAACACTCACAGTCAATGAAAAAGCACAAAAACACTGGAAAGTAATAGAATTGTTTGGTTAGACGCGCGGGGTGAGGCTCACACGACGAGAAACGACGCCACACTGAGCAGGAGAACGCACGGGTCGCCCTTTGTCTATTAGTTGTTTTTTCGCGAAATCAGCAGCGAAATCCGACGAAATCCGAGACAAATTTTTCGTGGAAAAAAATCGTCGAAAAACAAAGTCGACCAAAACCGAGGTGTCACTGTACTCAACTGACATGCTATACCACGTGGCCAAACGTTCTTGGACACATGACTATCATAACCATATGCGTTTTTCGAACATCCCATTTCAGATTTAGTTTTGGAGCTCGTTTGTGCTCATTCAGACATCAGAGCATTATTGATGTCAGGCACTGATGTCGGGCGAGGAAGCACGGGGGGCATCCAGTGTTCCAGTTCACCCTTGGCAAACCACGTCCTTACGGAGCTCACTTTGTACATGAGGACATCGTCATGCTGGAACATTTGGGCCTCTTGGTTCCAGTGAAGGGAAATTTAAAGCCATTCTAGACAATTGCATGCTTCCAATCTCGTGGCAACAATTCAAGGAAGAACCACATGTGGGCCAGGCGTCCACACACCTTTCATATAGTGTACCTCCCTTTATTAGGCTCTGAGCCTTAAGCCTGCTAGTGTCTTCCCTGTTTAATTCCCCCGTTGAACCTTGTTTATTTTGTCTCTCCCATTCGTTTTAGCTGTGCATGAAGGAAATCATTTCAAATGGCTTATTTGGAGGAGAACCCCCCCCCCCCACACACACACACAATTTGCAATGTTTCTCCTAATGCATCGTTGAAAGTTATATGTTTTAAATCATTCCACAGCAATGAATTTCACGCTTTCTTCTGAGTAAGGTGCAAAATCTGTGTAATAACTGGCGCAACAAAAAGTCCCAGTCTTTAAATTTAAGTAAATAAGTAAAAAGGCAACGAGTTCCTTTCACCAAGAGCGGCAGCATCTGCGCACAGATTTCCCACCCCCCAGGGATATTTGGCCCTCGCTGGTTTGTGTGACAGCGGAGTCAGGCGGTGCATGTGTGCGTCCACCTTGGCCACTCTTTCACCTTTCTATCCTCGCAGCGTGACGACTCTGAAAAAAGGGGCCTCTGTTTCAGGTCCAAACTCAGCCCACATTAATCAGCACCTTTCAGAGACAGAGCAAAAAGAGAGAGAGCGGGGGGTGGGGGGTACTGTACAACTGTTCATCTGACAGAACGACAGCTCCGCTCCCTGTCCTCACACACACACTCTTCTCGCTCCCGAGGGCCCATCTGTAGCCCACTCAACACTCGCGTGCCCTGGGATCACTCAGACGCATACCTCCAACTCAAACAGGCGAGTAGTTCTTTGTGTGTTAATACCTCCCTCGGCTTCCTGATATACAGGCGGTGTGGATTATGTCGCCTGGTGCTGCCAGGGAAGTAAGGGGCGGTAAGGTGATGTCCCTCGCCGTGTAATTGCTGACAGCCTACAAAAAAAACTTTCAAAGAGGGGCCATGCCTAGTGCATTACGGAAACCATGAGTCCATATGTGAACGATTGGTCTTTTGGGTGTAATGTGATACACCGCTTACTGTTGACTACCGAACCGTCTGTGGCCGCGTCAGGGTTCCCGGGAAAAGTCAGTCCTTTGATGGAATTAATGAATATGTCCGTCAAAGTCCTTCTTAAAGGGACCGAATGCCTGAATAGAAGAACAAATCTGTCAGGATTTTTTTTTTGTTTTGTTTTTTGTTTTTTTATGATTCGTCTGGTCTATAAGATAGGGTTTGACCTCATATGTCACGCTACTGTTTAGGAGTCTCTTCCTCTCTTTGAAAAGCAGGAAAAGCTTAGCAGCTTGAGGGACAGACTTAGCACACAAAAGCCCTTCCACGTCTAGAGTTATAAAAACATAAAACACAGTATGGTTTTGAAGTATTACGCCTAGTATAATGAGGTTTAGTGGCTAATGTTACTAATTCCAGTAGTGTTCGTCTCCTTTGGTGGAACACCTTTCGTAGGAAATGTTAATTAGTCTTCTGGTGTTGGTTTCTAATATTCCAGATCCTCCAGCAGGAATTCTAAATGTGCCGAGACTTCAGCGTGACCTTTTTCACTCGGTAGATAATAGCTCTCTCCGCCAAGAAAAAATAGACTTCGAAATGACCTGTTTGGAAGCCAGAAAGGGTGGCGTAAGCAGTTAAACTTTTGGCAAGCACCGACCATTGTCGAACGCAAGAAAGGCTGTTAAAAATACCTCCTTGAGAGGCTGCCACTGTATGACCTTGGAATCATATCTCTAGATGCGATTTAATACAGTTTTATTTCCTCTTTGTCACATTTATTTATTTATATATATATATATATATTTGCCTTACATTTCTAATGTTTATTTTGTTTGCAGTTGAGCTTTTGGAGTTGCAAAGAACGACACTGTTGTTCAGAATTGTACTTAAGGGGATCCCTTGCTGCAGTTGACCTCTGACCTTTGGCTTCCCTTTCTCTAGACGGACACACTGGATGCGCTGGGGGAGGAGATTAGTGGGATGGCCCGGTGCCCGTATGATGCCAAGCATGCCAACGTTGCCCTGTTTGCTGGTGAGGCATATAATGAACTCTTTTTCAAACAAGCACTCCTAAAACACTTGCTCATTATGGAAGATCGGTTTTTACCCAGATCGTTTTCTTCCTAGACTGTTGATACTCAGTAATAGCTGCAAGACACGTCGCGGCCTTTAAACAGTGATGCAGATCGCCATCATTAGACGGCCTATAAAAAAAGCACGCGAGGAATACAGGGAACTCCGAGGCCGGCTGAGCTGGTGGCACTCATTCTTCGACAGTTGCTCTCTGTTTCTGGGAAGAGCATGTTGCTTGGCAAGATTTCGCCCTGTGGTCAGTTTGGAAACACATGAAACTATTGTGGTAGTCGAGAAAAAAAAAATGCGGAGTCTTCCCTGAAATATGGGGATTAAAAATAACTCCCAAGATGGAAAACCCAGATGATTCATCTCTTCATTAGTGGCTTGAAAAAGTGGTCCAAATTTGAGGTCTGCTAAAGTGATTCATGTGATTGTCATAGCTACGCTAATTACATTATTGCCATGATATTTTATTTGTTTTGCCAATGAACAGCAAACATTTGACTATGAGTCATTAACCTTCACTTACATTGCAAGCCTCATCGCCGGTGCGGGTTTTGGTGTGGGATTCTCTGCGCTGGTCCCTTTGCATGCCTCTGGAGCACAAATTTCGCCGAGTGGAACTTTTTCAGATGTGTTTTTGAGCTTTACACGATGTTTGTTTCGTAGATGGAAAGTTGTACTCTGCTACGGTCACCGATTTCCTGGCCATCGATGCCGTTATTTATCGTAGCCTGGGAGACAGTCCAACTCTGCGCACGGTGAAACACGATTCAAAATGGCTGAAAGGTGAGTAAACAGAGAAAATGTATAGGATTACAGAGAGCACACATCTCTAGATGTTACTTCGAACGTTACTGAACGTTACCGTTTTCTGCCTTGCTGAGGTAAGCGAGCATGCAGTAGGAGTTATTTATTAATATTTATTTAGCCTTTAGTTCAGTCATGTAAACTCAAGTGTTTAATATAGTATTATAATACTGTGACGTACAGAATTATTATAATATCATGTCACTCTTCAGTAACCGTTGGTTGAAGTTAAGGAAAAGCCTTGACTGAAGTGTGTGTGTCTGTGTGTGTGTTTTCCATCTTATTTTGCAGAGCCCTACTTTGTTCAAGCAGTAGATTATGGGGACTTCATTTACTTTTTCTTTCGAGAAATCGCTATGGAATACAACAGCATGGGAAAGGTAAGAACCCTATTCATGCCGTGGCTTTTGACTGGAAAAACTTGCAGTGCGCAGCCTTTCCTCCTCAAGTGCCACAGGCAAAAATCAAAGGTCTTAGGAAGCAACAGGAAGTGGGGTGAGTCTCTGATATTTGGAGAGGGTTTTCAGGAAGGGGTCGGCCATTTTCGAAATAGGAAAACGCACTCAGGATGGAGGGCCTAAAAATAAACAATAGCGTTACAGACATTGTTCCCAAGGCAAGTCCCAAAATATTTGACTGTTTCTGCCAAAGCACCTGCTGCACGTTGAACCCTAAGTCAAGAACTCAAGCATCAAAATGGATTCATGTAATTAATCCTGTTCGACCTTGTATTCGTAATTCTTTGTTCAAGACGTTCAGACGTGGTGCAGATTGCACGTGCAGTGCTCGGTGGCTGATGGTTAATTGTAGTGTGAGCACCATCTGTGAATGAAGCGCTCTGCGTTTACAGTGTGAATGCATTTGAAAGAGTACTGTAATTACACATGCCTGCTCTGGCAGTGCAGAGCCTGATATTTCTGAATCATTTGTCTTCATTTACTGAATATTTCTACAGGCAATAAAGCACTTTGGCTAAAGTTTAAAACTCGAAATTGGGCGCCCTCAGTTGTACAGTTCTTGACAAAACCCCCAGAGGGTCCCACAAGCACTAGATGAAAAATTTTTGCTAAGGGTGTAGTAAAAAAAGTGTATTAAACATCGTTATTGGAATAGTAATTGATATATATGAAAAATATTAAAGAGTTAAATGTGGGTTGTGGTACTCATGGGCACAAGATCACTAAAAACTCTGAAATCAATCTTCATTTAGCATAGTATGGCAATACATAGTATGGTTGTATATATTTAGATTTTCAGAGATATTAGAGACTAGAAGTTCTATAACAACACTATTAAATATTTTATTTTATTATAATATAATGTATTTATAAAAGCGAATGATATGTCCTAAAAACACCATAAACCTGCGGTTTCAGTCAGTGATTTATCCTAAAAACACCATAAACCTGCGGTTTCAGTCAGTGATTTATCCTAAAAACACCATAAACCTGCGGTTTCAGTCAGTGATTTATCCCAAAAACACCATAAACCTGCGGTTTCAGTCAGTTTTGTGCTCAAAAATAACCGGACTTGTGTTCCAATCCTGAAGACACCTCCGTCAGAGGCTTCCTGAGTGTGTATGACCCTGTTTTGCCAGGTGGTCTTCCCTCGAGTGGCCCGTGTGTGTAAGAACGACCGTGGCGGCTCACAACGGGTACTGGAGAAACAGTGGACATCGTTCCTGAAAGCTCGCCTGAACTGCTCCATACCAGGAGACTCGCACTTCTACTTCAACATCCTGCAGGCCGTCACTGACGTCATCCGCATCAATGGCCGTGATGTTGTCATGGCCACCTTCTCCACGCCATTTAACAGGTACGTGCCTTTTTTTTTTTTTTTTTTTTTTTTTTTTTTTTTTTTAATACTCGACAGCAAATCTAATCCAGTGGGAAAGTTTGATCCGTCAGTAATGAATTGAAAATAGACTTGGCAGCTCATTTCTTTTATCTAAATTAGAATCACAGAGCTGGCGTAGTGCTCATAGTACGCGACAATTCCCATGTTGTGGCGGTTCGTAGCAGGGCAATTGAGCTTGCGTAATGGGCCAAACAACTACAACATTTCAATAAGGGTTTCAATAAGGGCCATATTCAAAATTAATCCAAGCATGGAGAATGAACTGCTATTGACTGGAAGTTCCAACCATACAGAGGGGAAACATTAGTCATTGTTTCTGGGCAACTGCTTCGACAATGTGCCAGTTCATATTTTGGATTTATTGCTCAGATTTACAGTTTTGGCCACAGAGGTTAACAGAATCCCATCTCTGTAATTATCACAATTCTGTCCTTGTGTGCTCCGTACTCCGATGAAACTGCCTAGCCGAGGAGACAAACGAGGAGGAATGATTCAGAGTTTTGTTATGTATACAGTAGCGGGTATCCGCAGGCGAATTACTGCATGTCTCTTGGCTCCTCTGTAGCATTCCAGGCTCGGCCGTGTGCGCCTACGACATGGCGGATATCGCCACGGCTTTCACTGGCCGTTTCAAAGAACAGAAGTCACCAGAGTCGACCTGGACACCCGTACCCGAAGAGAAAGTTCCTAAGCCCAGGTAAGCCCAGTGTTACGTCCGTTCTTTATTTCGTATCTCTCTCAAACTTCCCATAAACATAGGAAGCCAAGAGACAGCGGTGCACTGAACAACAATACCATTGTGCTCTTTCATCAGAGATGATGTTTGGGATTCTGTGATATGGCGCCAACTGAAGTCATGAATATTTACAATTGACTTAGGGAGATATTATGTAGGTCTTCTAAATAAATCATGGCCACACTGGGCAATTCTCTTTGAATAACATTGTTACCATGCCATGAGGAAGAAAAAAAAAGTCAAAGGAAAAAAAAAAAAAGAGATGCGCATATCAGCAAATGAGGCATGAGCTCATTTTCCAGATGGCTGACTAATTTTCCAAAAGCACTAGCCAGCCTGGTCAATCTTTGTCCTCCATCCCTCTAATTATCACACCAAGAGCGAGCTACATTTCCCCTGAAATAGCATTTTACAGATCTGGGAAAGACAATTGAGAGCTTCTTCTAGCATCCATATGGTGTGTCCCTGTGTCAAGAGCAACAGGAGTATCACTGGTGCTGATTAGCATCAAATTATGTGTTTGTGGGAAACAAGGTCAGGTGTTAATGAGCACCAAAGCACTTACGCTTCTTTTATGTCATTCTTATTACATGGTGCAAGGGTGCTAACAGATGCTTTTATTTGTATTTTTATTTTGTTTTGCTTTTTCATGGGCTGTTACTGTATTCAAAGCTGCACACCATAACAAGTACACCGTACACTTACATTTAACCAGAGTGAAGGGCTTGGTTTGCTGGTCTCTGACCCTCTCTTTTCTTTCGTTCATTGTTCTTAGGCCAGGCTGCTGCGCCGGAACACCATCAGCAGAGAAGTACAAGGTGTCCAATGAGTTTCCAGACGACACACTGAACTTCATCAAGATGCACCCGTTGATGGATGACGCCGTACCAGCCATCGCCAACCGGCCCTGGTTTCTGAAGACAATGGTTCGGTGAGCACTCGCATCAAATCAGTCTCCATGTGCTAATGAGGCCTGGTGGTTGTTTTCTAGCACACATGTATCATTAATAGCACACTCTGGAGCACAGAGCCCAGGGCAGATAAGGACGGGTTTATGAGAAAGGATTTCGAAGAAGTGCACAGTCCTGTCGCCTGAAATCCCATTCAGTATTGGGGCCTGCCTAACGATATGCGTGAATTAATGGTTTCTGTTCAGTATGGTAATTGTTTCCCAATTGACCAGAGGATCCAGGCATTTGCAATGCAGAGCAATGACCAGGTCAAACTCAGACGCAAATAGATTAATCTAGTATCTAGAGCAGGAGGTTGGAGTATCTGCTTCAGCTGCAGGAAGTGAGCAGGAAACTCAATCCGGAATAAGATTTGATCTCCTCTCTAGCCTGAAGGGAAGACGTTTGAATTCGTGTGTTTCTTTTTTTTCTCCAACAAATTAGGACAGGGTAGGTCATTTTCAAACATTTCATATATATATATATATATATATACTCAGCAAAAAAAGAAACGCCCATTTTTCAGGACTGTGTATTTAAACAATAATGTTGTAAAAATACAAA
>JAQLOM010000038.1:13191254-13201254 GCA_030068315.1 Chrysichthys thysi | reverse complement strand
CTGTAATGGTGCATTACATCTATTTAAAAAACCTGACATAACAAATTAGACGATCCCTGCTAGGTGCTGAAAAATAGTGCTATTTAGACCATGTCCGTTATTAAGCTGTAGCACGGAATCAGTTAGATGTGTGCGAATGTTTCAGTGTTTCAAGGGATTTCTCTCACCTGCAGGTGTGATTCGTGAGAGCATCCAGAAGGGCCGTGATCAGATGGTGCCCATCACGCTGCTGGCTGTGGCTGTGGTCCTGGCATTCATCATGGGTGCCATCTTCTCTGGTATTGTTGTCTACTGTGTGTGTGACCATCGCCGGCGCCATCTCGAGCTCTCTGCACGCAAGAAAACCAAGGAAGCTGTGACCTCCAGGCGTGGCTCCATGAACAGCGTCACCAAGCTGACAGGCCTGTTCGAGACGCAAGCCAAAGACGGCCGGCCCGAGGCCATCCTCGCTCCTCTGATGCACAACGGTAAGACGCTTATCAAAGCTGAGGAGCAGCAGCACCTGGACTTGGTTGCACTTCCCACACCCGAATCAACACCCATGCAGCTGCGCCGCAAGCCCAGCCGTGCCAGCCGGGATTGGGAGAGGAACCAGAACCTAATCAATGCCTGCGCCAAAGAGCTGGCCTCCATGGGCTCACCTAATGTCCTGATAGGCACTGACCTGCCACTGAGGGCGTCTCCAGGCCACATCCCCAGTGTGGTGGTACTACCTTTACAACAGCACCAGCACCAGCAGATCTACCAGCACCAGCATGAGTATGTAGAGCAGCCACATCGCACAGATCTGCCTGACGATCAAGCAGCCACGCTGGAGTACAAAGCAATGAAGAGCCCATGCCACAACGTCATGGGGGATTCAGACGGGATGCCACCCCGCGTGCCCCAGAGAGAGGCCTCGTTAGCAGCCGTGGTACCTCCCGCTGTTCCTCAGATGGGCAAGAGGCTGGATATGTACTGCCGGGGATACCCAATGGGTCTGAAGAAGCAGCAGCACAACACCAATTCATCCAACTCGTCTCACCTGTCAAGGAAGCGCAGCTTTAGCCGTGCCGAGACACCACCCCCAGCTCCACAGAGGCTCGACTCCATGCACGTTTCTTCTCCTTCAGGCCTTTCACGTCACTCCAGCTTGAGCTCATATGGCTCATTGCCTCGCTTCAGCTCCAGGCACCGCAAACCAGACGTTCCACCCAAACCTTCACAGTTCGCCCTCTCTGGGAAAGTTAAGTGCAGTGACTCGGGGACATAATCAATGCAACTAAGACAGGGGAACATGAAATCTGCGTTGTACAGCTGTGTACAGGAAATGCTCACTGTTCTTTTTAAAAAAAAAAAAACATACACACATACACACAAAAAAAAAAAAACCATTTCTCACATAAATGTACGTGGTTAACTCAGGCTGTTGATTCCCTCACGGTGAAAGATGTAAACTCCTGCTACGGAAAAGAGAGAGACTGTCACATCTCTTGTCACTGAGCCAGATTTTGCTCAGATTATTTAAGACGACACTATGTCAGGCTGGGGACATGACCATGTCACAGCTGATATTTTCTTTCCAGCCTGTCAAAAGCACATTGTGGATCACGGAGAGGAGTGTAATTGCATAGTTCTAAAGCTGGGATATACCCCAGTTAGACAAAAAAAATAAATAAATAAATAAACACCACCACACATGGACATTAGTAATCTCAGCCTGGAACAGCAGCTGGTTTACAAAGGAAAACTGTGAAGTAAGATTTAACAAAAAATAAAAACAAACGAAGAAATGCCTCTCTCAGTGTTGCAGCTACTGGACACAGCAATCAAGTTCTGCCTTTAGTGAGGTCTGAAGAATTGTCTACTGTAACAGGTGACTGAATAACCCGTGACTGTTAGTACTAATAGCTGGTTGTATTTATTTTTTAATAAAGAGCTTTCGAAGAAAGACGGACTCTTTTTAGATTCAAAGAGAGAGAACTTTTTAATTTTTAATTAATTATGTAAAATTATTTAAAGTCATTCAACTGGAGCCAGTACAACTCATCGAAGCAAAGTCCTCTAACTTTTTTTTGGATGTTTCTAAGTGAGCTATGGGGGGGAATTAAGGCCTCCAGGAGCTATTTATTAAACTTTTTCCAGAGGAGTTCGAGAAAGGATGGAGCATCAAAAATACATCGAAGAGGAACGAAAATAAAACAATCCTCAAACTGGAACTCCTTAAACACACCTTCACGTCTCCATGTGCATCCTCATTCAGCACTGTGGATTGTGTCAGCAACCTCTAATCCTAATGGCCATAGCTTCACTGAGTGCCATTCTGGTTCACTTTTTGCACGAAGGCGTGCAAAGACTGAGCCGTGGAAGAACAAAAAAATAAACAAATCCCCATATTATTTGCAACACGAATGGGTGGACGCTGGCGCACGGCCAGCATGGTGGAGATGCTTTTAATTTTTTTTTTTTTAATTATTATTATTTGGCAGGTATTACAAGGTATCATTTCCTCGTCTCATCTTCACCCAGACCCTCTTATTGAATTACTTGTTCGATATCCTGGGGTTTTTTGGGGTTTTTTGTTGTCGTTGTTTGTTGCTTCCATGTGTAAATTTGTGCCTTACACCCCTGAGTAGTGAAGACTTTGTTAGCTGTTAACTGTTACCTAGTAGTCCTTATGATTATGTGTTTTTCCTTGTTTGGTTTAAAAAAAAAAAAAAAAAAGCAACTAAAGAATGTAGGTATTCTCGTTGTTCGTTCTGGTCACTTTGGAAATATCGGGTGGGCGGGGCTAACCACGCAGCATATTTTGTGTTCGATTTCTAATTGTGCCAATGAAACACTTGAAAGCAGCCCTTTTGTCGTGCTAGCAGTGCTGTCAGTGTTGTTGTTTTTGTTTTTGGGGTTTTCTGTCGTAAGTTTTTTCGTTTCTTTGTTGTTTTGATTTTTTTGTTGTTTTTTTTCCAGGGGCTGATGATGTTCTTACTTTTGTTTCACAGTTTGCAGATTAATGGTAAATTCCTGAGGAAGTCTCCTTAGTTCCGGCTGGTACAATGTAATTAAACAGCTAACGGGTTTAAATAGCTCAAATTCGGCTTCTTACATCTAATGTCTCTCACCAGATGACCCTAAGCTCTTAATAAACGCGTCGAAATCGGGTTTCTAGGCAGGAAATGCAGGCTGGCTCCTGTGAAAAGAAAAGCACTTGAATAATATTAGGGAACAATTTTGATGTTTATGACAGATGCCAACTAATATAATTTCCTAACTCTAGCATTATTATGTACAACGAGGGTTTTTAATCATCAGAATTGAGTATTTAACTACTTCCTGGAAACATTTTATAGCGCAGATTTTCCACAAATGATCAAAGCTCTCACCAAGTCTCGTCTCTGTAGTCAGGCGTAGATTGGAGATGATTACATTTCCTGCCAGCAGGTCCTTCCGCAATGGAAGTCACTTATCAGGCAGAGTGAAGGCTAGCAGGATTTCCTCTCCTCTACGCTTATGTTACTCGGACTAACATGTACATAGGTTCAGACTGCATCGACCCTCTCGGATCGGATTAGGAGTAGTGAAGGGCCCCTCGGACTGACTCGTCTTCTGAGTAGTTCACCTTGGCCTGATTGTGGAGTGGACCGTGGGCTCTTCGGCGTGCCTTTTGTTTCTCACCCTGACTGCTACACACTGCTAGAGGTGAACAGAGCTGGACATTCCAAAACCGCTTGAAGTTTCTACGCCTGTAAGATATCGTTCCGTCACAAGGGTTTTTTTCCTTGTCCTTCTCCAACCTCCTTAACATCTGATTCATAAGTAAGTGTATGTTGTAAAGACATTCTCTTTAATAAATGAAAAAAAAGCTAATAAAAACATTTAAAATTCTTGTCACAAAACACCTCTCCTGTTCATTTGTCGAGTCCATTCCGGATTCCTTCCCTCGCTGTGTATTCACTTTAATAGGAACATACTTAAACTTTCTCATTCGTGCATCAGCCAGTCATGTGGTACAATGCAGTCACGCACTTGCAAGTCAAGAGCTTTAGTTAATGTTCACATCAAATATCCGAATGGGGAAAAAACTGAATCTCAGTCGCTTTGACCGTGGCATGATTGTTGGTGACAGGTGGGCCGTGTTGAGTATTTCAGAAAGTGCTGATCTCTTGGGCTTTTCACACACAGTAATCCTTAGGGTTTACACAGAATGGTGCAAAGAACAAATAAAACACACAACATGTCAGAACAAGGTGGAAGAGCTACAGTAGCAGAACACCACCTCAAACTGAGGCTACGGAGGACTCCCTAAAACTGGACAGTTGATGGTTTGAAGGATGTTGCCTGTTCTTTTTCCAGTTACTGTGGGCCTGTGCATGACCATGCCAAGAGATTAAGATAAGATAAGAACTTTATTAATCCCTTGGGAAGGTTCCTCTGGGAAATTTAGTTTAGATTAGAAGTTTCTGAAATACTCAAACCAACCAATCTGGCACCAATAACCACCCCATGGTTAATGTTCTTGAGATTATTCTGACCGCCTATTCTAATGTCTGATGTGCACATTTCCTGAAGCCCTTGAGTGCTATCTGCACGGCTTTATGCACTGCACTCATATTTATTAGCTGACTGGATAATTGCATGTGTTCCTAATAAAGTGGACAATAAGTGCATACTGTAATTGCGCCACATGTGTAATTACACATATCTGGTGCATACTTATGAATGCAGGAAATGTTTTTCTGACCAAAAACATTTAGAAATGTTCATAAAGGATATGTGCAGTACTGTGTAAAATTCTTACGCTTTGGCTTAAATGTTCATTTTATGTCTCCTGATTTGGAAGGTCGTCAGAAAAGGAGCCAATTTTTACATTTGAGACAGACCACATGGGAAAAATCATCAAGGTTATCTGGGACCTGCAGACAGATGGTCAAAAATCTGTAGAAGACCATGGAAAGTTCTCCAAACAGCTCGATTGTGATCACACTAATGGGGTATATGCACGCTCACTTCCGGATCCTGACTAAGCCAGCTGCTTCACTTCCGACGCAGGCTGTTTCACTGCAGATTAGCTTAGTCTATTCACCGACATGGCGTTTTTTACTTGGTCTCTCCAAGATTTGCCACGAATGACCGTTAATGACGTTAGTCGTATTCTCCAGTCCCTGTGTCGTACATCCACGAGTAAAAAGGAGAAGAAAAATGCCCATTTATGTCTATTAATATCGGTTAATGCCCAGAAGCGCATGAGGCGCTCATAGCAAATTTGCATAATACAATTACGACATGTTAGCATGTTCTCTTCTAACAATGCTTTACAGTTTTTTATTCATTAAGTAATATCATGATCAGTGGAGCTCTACTCTCACCTTGTGAAAAAAAACGTAGGTTTTTGTGTGAGGCTGTAAAACGGTGGATGTCAAACCGCTGCTTCAGAGTGAGCTCCTCCACCTGTTTCCTCAGCCGCAGAATCTCCTCTCTGAGAGCAGCGTTTTCCTCCAGAGCTCTTGGTCAACAACGGCGGGATCCGGAGCATCATCGTAGTCTGGGGAGACTGGATGAGCTTCCTCCTCACCGTGTGTGTTATCCTCCAAGAGAAACCCCAAGTCGTGGTGGTGGAGCTGAATAATTATTCCACTCAAATAAAAGTTCTCCCTTCTTCAGCAGTCGTCGTCCTCTGTCGGATTCTGGCTCTCGGACATCTTCTTGTTTAAATTGCCGGCTACAAACGCAGGTATGGGGACTGACTGTTAAACTTCCTCCGGATATCAAGAATCCATTTCCACCTAGTTTCCTCATTGGAGGGAAATGTGTGAAAGATAAGTACTTTGTTGTACTTACTGGATGCCTGACACAAAGGTACACAACAGTGTTCAGCTGGTGTACTATCGGTTCACTGAAATTTAAACGTTTTCTGAAGAGACGTGGTGGGAACGCTGAAAATACGAGCTAAACACAGTAAACAAAAGGGGACCGGAAATGACTGAGCTGGCGGAAATTTTACCGGAGCTACGTGAGCACCGCTCTGTGCATATAGACCATTAATAATTTCATTTTGTTTCTGCTGGTCACTGATCTTCGTAGGTTTTTTTCTTTTCATTTCACTATTTTTGCTTTACAGAATTATCTTTGCATGTGCATAAAACTTGTCTCATTGCACTGTATATTTTCACTTAGAATCTGATTTCAATGAACCAGTGACCAAAAATGAATTAAGGTCAAAGTTAGGTATGTCACGTAAACCCACTGATAACAGCTTGTTCTAGCAGCTTCCTTACATGATATATCTTTCAGTTGTCGATAAGAAACTATGCTTGTCTAAGCATGAGAATACAAACACCTTTACACAAAAGCTTGCTTCACACATTCATTAGTAAATAGTCATGTCTTCTGAAATGAATAAGCAAGCCGATAAAGATCAGTCTGGAGCCTTCAGCAGACACGGTGAAGTGAATCGTCAGAGACGGGGCGAACATGCAGCAGAGGCGAGACAGCGGTATGCATATAGAGTTTCAGGAGAAATAAACTACATCTTTGTTCCTAATTTCTTAAAGGTTACCTAGCATGATACAAATTAGCTGAACGCTAACAGCGAGTCATCACAACCCAGTCAACTTGAGAGCAAAAACAAATTTTAGAGCAACTCCTTGAGGCTGTCTGATGCTAACGAGTTACCTTTTATTTCTTTTGCATATGGAGTAATTACAGATAAATCAGACATAAATATAAGAACAAAGTAGACAATGTACCTAATGATACATTCCGGAAAATCGTCTGGAAGAAAAAAACTTTATTAATGTCATTGAAATGTCATGACTGAAATTTACACTTGCACCCCAAGACCATTTTTGGACCTTAAAAAAACACATGCATTTATTTAAGGAATTACAAGGCGGAAGAAAGGATAGATGTTTACATTCGGTTGCACAATTATTCCATTTCATGTACCTTACCAGACAAAAGCTGCTAAGTCTGTACCTTAATTTTTTTTCCATTTCTGAACAGGCTTAGTTATAAGCCAATAATCTGCCAACCTTATTCCAGCGATTCAATCTAACATCTGATATCCTCAACGGTTGGCATCTTCAGTCTTTTCCTGCTTCTACCGGTTTGGCTAATTCGAGCTTTCTCCAGTCGTGCAGCTTAATTTAATCATTGCCATTGTGAAATAATATCGCAGTTGGTCGATAGTGAGTTAGAATGGTGGCCGAGTTGATTAAAATGTCAGCCGGCCAGCAACGAGCTGCCAAAGTGACCCAGAGCGCGTGAAAACGCAGTCTGAAGAGCCAGTAATAACCGTTAATGAATTAAGCCCAGCCATAAGACACAAATAGCATGTGAAAACTTCCAAGAAATTTCATATTTTGAAATGCGTTTAGAGTATTAGAGTATTTAGAGACTGCAATAATAGCTACAGTAAAAAGATTTAAACATAAAAAAAAGCATGTGGTAAACTGATGATGATATAAAACAACATTGATCCACAGGTAAACTGTGTCATTATGCATTATGGCTGTTGGAGTTGGAGTTGACCAGTTGGAGAAGATTTTTGTTGTCAGTCAACTGACCAATGTCAGTAAAAACGCTTTTTTTTTTTTTAAATAAAAAATAAAAACACCTAAGTAAGACCCGCTCTTTGACTCTACTGCAATCTGCCAGAGACTGAAGATGTATCTAAACTGTCATTCTGTTCCATTATTAAAAGAGATTTCAGACAAAATCAGTCCACATAGAACATGGCAGCAGGAGAAATGCTACAAGCAGCAGGTCGGAGTATGTTATGTGTAGTCAGGATTACCGCAGAAATGCGTGACTATTTTAATAACATTATTATGTATTATTATGTGAAATTATGATCTACAATTTATTTAATTGTATTACTAAATACACTAGACCTCACCGTGCTTAGTTTTGTCATGATATCTCTATCTTCTCCATATTGTTTTACATTATACTTTTATTCAGCGTGTTGAGGCCGAGACCACCAGGACTGTTTAAATCCCAGGCTAGCAGCAGCAGGATGAAGGAAAGTGGTGTACGCTGCAGAGCATGATGGTAAAGAGGAGTATTGGCATAGCAGGGGCTTTGCCTGAGCTTGTAAACTCTTCAACACTCTTGAAAGTGTCTGTCTTGTAAATACACGCTGTACAGATAACATGTTGGGTATATACATAATATGCATGATGCAGGCTCAGGTTCCTCTCAACACTGCCAACATTTAGTTACCATCTCAAATGCTTGTGGGGTTTTTTTTTTGTTTTTTTTTTTACATAAATAGGTGGGTATTGTTTCAGCATAGTTATTCAGTGAGTAAAAACCTTCACAAATGGGTGTGAAATCTAAGGGGCAAAAAAAAAAAGCACAAAAAAGTTTATATTTCTGAGTAGGCAGGGGGTAGCTCAGGGGGTTAAGACGTTGGACTACTGATCGGAAGGTTGGGAGTTCAAATCCAAGCACTGCCAAGCTGCCACTGTCGGGCCCTTGAGCAAGGCCCTTAACCTCAAAATGCTCAGCTGTGTAAATGAGATAAAAACGTAAGTCGCTCTGGATAAGGGCGTCTGCCAAATGATGGTAACGTAATGTAATGAGAAAGTTGTTGGGCCACCCTGAGTCCTCATGACAGCTTGAATGCACATTAGCATAGAGTCTACATGCCTCTGGAACTGTAATGAAAGGGTGAGATATATTCCTTCATCTGGTATTTTGATGGTGGCGATAGCAAGTGAACATCTCAGCGTGTGCTCAGCCTTGTTGAACTCTAGTGACCGTGAAGGCCATAACAGGTGAATTGTCATCTTCATACTTGTCATTGAACCCTCGTGCGCCATGGATGAGAGCATTGTTGTCCTGGAACAGGGCCAGGATAGGATAAAGACAACTTTGTACTGATTTGCTATTCTAAGGAGACAAGTTGACCCTGACCATGCCTGCAAAATAGCAAACAGCAGAACGAAACCACGGAGTTCTCATTGGCCACCTTTCCATCCAGCCCCAAAATCTATGTCCTGTGAAATTTGTATTTGAATACGTCGCTGTGATTGGTTTATTACTGAAATTAACATACAGTGCAAGAGAGTGCAGCACACAAGATACATTTGAATAACACAACCAGCACACAGGGCGAGTCCTAATCTGCATCTTATAGTTCTCGAACCAGTCACGGGAAAAAGAAGGGAGACCTTCCTTCAGTTCTATGTTTCTTATTTATCAGGGTTTAAATTACAATAGTGTGGTCCTCATATCCACCTCTATAAACATACAAATAACTTCAGGTGACAACAAGCAACCCAAGAGATTTCAATATGTTGTATTTTCTTTTCAAAATATAACCCAAACATTCAGAAACCACGTTGGAAAAAGTAAGTACACCCTCCCTAGTCCCACAATCATTAAGATAGTTATTAGCAGCCAGTGTTACTTATAAAATAAACAAAGTTATTTGTTTTTTATTTAATTTTTGATATTCATCAAGAAGTGTGACTGCTTCTATGAAATGTGTCTACGTCTCTTTCATCTTTCCTGTGCCTGAAATCAGCCCTCCAGGGGCGGTTTCTGCTACCTTGCCCATCTCTGAGCCCCACAACATGTCAAGTGTTGCAGCACAATATCACAATCTTGGAGAAGTGTTTGTAATCAGCATGTCCTTTCTCTGCCTTTACATCGCACTTACGGCTATGGCATTGATCATCTCTCTGGCGCTTCATTACCCACCAGTCAGCTGTATACCTTGTCCCGTCCAGTGAGAAAAGCCATGGAGGCTTACACTAATGACTATCTCGCTGCTGGCATCACGTGACCCTCATCTTCTCCCGTTGTCACTGGTTTCTTCTTTGTAGGAAAAAGGGACAGCTCACTGTAGCTGTGCATCGATTACCATTAAAAACAAATACCCTTTGCCCCAGATCAACTCATGGAGCCACAGTATTTATGAAATTGGACTTATGGAATGAAGGGCGGCACGGTGGCTGAGTGGTTAGCACTGTCGCCTCACAGCAAGAAGGTCCTGGGTTCAAGCCCTGGGTTCGGC
>JAQLOM010000038.1:13164693-13176349 GCA_030068315.1 Chrysichthys thysi | reverse complement strand
GTGAAAATGTGATGGTGTTTCAGGTCATATTTAAGCAGAAATGTAGACAATTCTAAAGGGTTCACAAACTTTCAAGCACCACTGTATGTTATTGACTACAAAACAATGATTTCTCGGGTATAATTATGGGTAAAATTATACTGACCTCTTAAAAAAACAGAAACAAATTAGAAAGATGCATATATTACATTATCCATCATGTAGCATGAGTGCCGTTCTATTACAATTCAGGTAGTTAGAACAGCAGAAAAGTAGTGTTTGCATTTTGATTGAGAGCATTCAGGAATATGAAAATATAAATATCTTCAGTCTCTAGGCATGTCATGATTCCTGCAATTCATGATTTAGTTCAATTTTCGATATTGGGCTTACAATTTGATTTTCCCATGATAGTTAAGAAAATGAAATAAAGAAAATTCTATTATCAAAAAATACACTACTAACTTTCCTATTCCTTTTCAACTCAAATATTCCTTATGTTAATTAAAAAAAAATCTTTCATTTTCTTAATAACCAACAATAATCATTTACAAACATGTAAATGGTTGTAGCAAAATATAAAAGTCCATTTACTAAAATGTTCTTTTTAATAAAAATTTAAAAATAAACAGGCCCTTTCTTATAAAAAAAAAAAACCCATTTGTAACAAAAGAACATTTGTGAAGGTTAAAACCAAAGATTCTAAAGCGCTACGCTCAAGATAGATTACTGGCCAGAAAATACGTTGATAATCAGGAAGTACAGAAGTTCGACACTATGGGCGACATTTTGGTAAGCTGGCCTCCCGTCCCAGAGGCCGGATACCATGGGAAACATGAGGCATTTTTCTGAAATCGTCTTGTTGTTTCTTGTTTTGATGTATTAGCCTTGTTTGCATTATGATAAATTATGACATCCTGTGTTAAAACGACATCAATAGATTATTTGAGCGTATTGTTTGATTTTTTCTCAATAATTGGAGCCCAATTGAGGTAAGGTCAACTCCATGCAGCTACACTGCAAAATTTGCCCCATTTGATTTAAGCCTCAGATATCGATTAACATCGTGGATTGCATTTGACTTCAGACATCGATCTGTTATCTCAGATAGTACTGACAACAATTGACCTCCTCATGACTGCTTGAACCTTGGACAGTTTAGGGTATGTTTTCCAAGAGGTGGCGCTAGGCGTAGTTTGCCGAAACAGATAAGTTACAGTGGGCTTATCAAAATGGCGTCCACGGTGTTACTTCTGCTTATTGCATAAGTAATCCTTCTTGCTCCGCTGTAGAATCTTTGGTTAAAACATAAAACAACCCTCCATCTGCTTCTCTTTTCTTTTGCATTCAGCGGACTGTAAAAAGATTGCTTAGCTTTTTTGCTGAATCTATTTGAACAATCAATTGCACAACAACTCTTTCCCATTTTAGATCTGCTTACAGTGTTCAGCATTCAGCCTGGGTTACTTCTGCCTACTTTGATGTCATGTGCATTCCATCTGTTATACGCTGTTGTGGCCTCTGTGCTCTAAATGACACAATTACAGCTAGGAAAAACTAACGGATTATGCAGCCTGATAATAATCACAGCTCATTTTTTATTTCCTCGATTCAAATCAGCATAACTTTTTAACCACGATTTATCATCGCCCAATGCATCATTACATTCCTATCAATCTCCCAGCATGCTTGTCTTCACTCAGCATTCGAAGAGAAAGAAGTATAAAGATACGCAAAATTAAATTCAATGCAATATTTTGGCATCTTGATACAATACATATCCAATCCATCACAAATAAAAGTGTCACATAGCTCTCTGTAGCCACTGATGTGTTTTTAAATCCCACTCTCTTCACTGCTGAATATGAACATCACAATCGCCATGGTGATTTCTTTAGCTCAGATTCAATCACGTGTGCAGTGTTTGTGGTATTAGCACTGACATATTGTACACAAATTGGGAGAATAGGGTACGCGTTAATGTTTTGGTGCACCAGTGACAGAACGCCAGCGTCGTGACTTACAAGGAAGCTATAGTGATTTTATAACCCAGTTCCTAAATACTTGGGGGAATCTTCCAACTCCTGCTTATTTCTAAACGTCAACAGTAATACAATAGCATGCTAGTGTGCTAGCATATTACCTCATGGTATGCCTCCAGTAGCCTCGTCTGATTTGAGATGAAAGAAGTTACCTTTTCAGACACAGTAGTGTTGGTTTGGTCAAGTTTAAATGTTTATTACACTGCACATAATAAAAAGTGATATTTAATGACAAATAGTCTTTTTTATAATGTTAGGATGACATAGTGAATCAAGAACCTTGTATTGAACAAAATAATATCTTTACATCCCTATAAAGGGGAGTTAACACCACATGAGTTTTAGAAGTATTTTTAGATGTACATAGGTAGCAGATTTGCTTCCCTTTAACCAGCTTTTCAATACACAAAATATGTGATGTATTCACTGTTTCACTGTCCTATGTCAAGTGACCTGGACAGCTGAACCATCACCAACTGTGTCCATGCTTTTTCTGTTAGTTTTCTTTATTATATTTATGTGTTAGCCCTGTGATAGGTTGGCGGGCTGCCCAGGGTGTACCCCGCCTCTCAGCCAAAGTCAGCTGGGATTGGCTCCAGCTTCCCGATGACCCTGACAGACACATGGTGCAGATAATGGATGGATGTTTGTGCGTCAATATTGCTCCAGTCAGAAAATGTTTGATATTAGGAAACTTCAGGCGGTTTCAAAATTCTTTGTTTTGGCAAGCTCCAGTGGACCAAAATAGCCTAACAGGTCTTGAGTTTGTCGCCAGTGTATTCTGTTATATAGCACACGCTAACATTTTTATAGTTGCCATTATGAAATCCAAGTAATCCAAATAAAATTTAAAAAAAAAATTTAGCATAAAAATAGTTAGGACCAAAGTAAGAAAATCTAGCAGCAGGAGCAGAAAAAAAAAATATTAGATGTTTCTGGGAAACCATCCCAAAATATATTTGTGGTGCTCTCTTTTTTAAACTTTAAACAGAGCATTCAGCTTGGTAAAAACCTCAGGAGAAAGAAAATGCCAGACAGCTGTGAGTAAATTTGGAAAATGACCCTCAGTTGTAGTAAGACAGAACAAATTTGTCCTGAACAACTGTATTGTATTGTATTGTATTGTATTATATCATATTATATTATATATACAGTGGGACCTTGGACTGCGAGCATAGTTCATTCCAGAAATGTGCTTGTAATTCAAATCACTCAAAGCGAATTTCCCCAAAAGAAATAATGGAGACTCAGATAATTCGTTTCACAATCCACAAATATTTATATAAAAATGATTAATACAAAATATAAAATAAAAATACATAAAACAAAATAACCTGCACTTTACCTTTAAAAAGACTGGTGGCTGGTGTGAGGGAGACCAGAGAGGAGGAGAGAGGAGGAGGATTATTGTGTTACTTTCACTACAACTCACAGGATCCCTGCAGTCTGTCGGCTCACTGGGAAACAAGCCGGGAGAGTGAATGCAATTGCAGACAAAATGTTTTTAATAAAGGTTTTGAGGTACAGATGGAGGACAGGGCAGGATCAAAATCCAAAAACAGGCAAAGAGTCAGAGATTGGATAAACAGAACATCAAAGGTGAGGCAAAGGTGAAATCCAGAAAACGGGCCGAGGTCAAAACACGGGCGAAAATACTATAAAGGGCACGATATCAAAAGACGTAAATCCAAGTGAGAAACAAGGTCATATACGGGGAAACCGATCAGGAAGTAACAAGGCTCGGTGCTAGCGTCAACAAGTGGCAAACTATTGCATCGCAACTTGCACAGCACCACGCAGTCCTGAAACAGGATAAGTCCTTGTATGCAGAAATTGAGCACAGCTGGGTTCAATCAGGACTCCGGTGAATCGGAGCGAAGGCGGTCGGCCATGCTGTCGACTTCCATTTCCTCTTGGGAGACCGAGTCCATTTCTATATCAGAGCCACCTTGATTGTAGTCCTCATCGTCCAGCTCCGTGTTGTCACACTGTGGGGTTTCCTGCAGGGCGGAGTTCATGGACATGTCCAGAGTTGCTGATGGAAGGCTGGGGATATCCGTTTCCGTAAGCAGCAGCGTGAGATTGTTGGATGCGGTTGTGACAGCTGCTTTTGCCTCCTTTTGAGGATTTTGCGGAAACGCGACATTGCATCGTCATTAAACAGAGTCATCACTCGCACTGCTACATCCTAATTCGGGTGGAGCTTTTCTACAAAGTTTTGCACTCTTTCCCACATTTTACACTGATCTCATATGAAGTGAGGGATTCCTCTGTCGTTGCTAGTACGGATGCTGACTATACGAGTGAGCCACAATCCCACAGTGAGAGAGAGAAGTACGTCAAGCTCAACAGACGAAGCGTATGCATGCTATATACTATACTCGTATTGCAAGACCTCACTCGTTCGTCAAGTCAAAATGTATTAAAATTTCTTGCTCGTCTTGCAAAACACTCACAGACCAAGTTAGTCGCAATCCTAGGTTCCACTGTATATTATATTATATTATATTATTATTCTGCATGGATACATGTACTGAACATTAAATTCATCGGCATCACACAGCTCCAGGCTCGATCCTATGTAGAGCGGTGTCTGTGTAGAGTTTCTGTACATGCTTTTCTTGTCTGTACGAATTTCCTCCCAGTTTTGCCTCCCGAAAACATGCTGTTAGGTGTAAGGGATACTCTAAATTGCCCCAAGGTTCTAACATTATATATAATACTGTAAATTCGTATTAAATTACTGATAAGTATGCAAATGATGATTAGTTGTATGAAATGAAATGAGATGAATGAATGGAGCGAGTAACAGCAATATGCATTAGAATGCCTTTATCATAAGATTTTCACATACAAATAGCTTATCAGTTGCTCTTGGCAAAAGAATCGAAACAATGAAAAATGATTTCATATTGCCGATTTCCTTTTAACTCTGGGAGGGCATAGTGTTCTTGGCGCCTTAAAATGATTCATGTTTTATAATAAATAGCAGTTTGCTTTCTAAATACAAATGTGCCAATAACTGACTTATTCAAATGAAGAATGTAGTAAATAAACATTCTGTTCCTTATAAAACTGATCAAAGAGAAAGGAGTAATAATCGTTATGTCAATTTAAAGTTTAAAAAGTGATTTCTTTTTCCTTAAAAAACAACCCAGCAGGAGGGTAAATCCATTTTTTTTTTTTATAAACCAATAAACATCCCAGTAAATCTATTCTAGAATCCCAAACCAGGGGTTAAGGTTTACAAATGTGGTTGCGAGAATCCCAATTTTTGTTTCATTCAAATATTTAACATTAATATTAAAAATATCACATGAATGTCAAAGACAGTTTGCGCACTAATGTTTTGAATGTCACACTCACCTAAGCCACATTTAAATGAATAAGGTATTTTATTTACATTATTTCAGTCTTTTTCACTATCTTGACACACTCTTAGCAATACAATTTTCCCCATCCATCTGCCTCTGCATAAAAAAAAAGCGAACCCGTTTTCTTATTACAGTTAGTGCTTGAATTTTAAAAACCTCTCATGCAGCCTTCAAACTCAACAAAAGGTTCTTTTTCACACCACTTGGCTGTATTTCTACATTAATAAATACCGGTGCTTTTAAATGTAAGGTCAGAGCTTGCGATTGAAGACAAAGCCCATGAGAATAATTAAAACAGTGGAACATTTTAAATTGAGACAGGAATTTATTTATTTATTTATTTTTTAAATCGCTGTGCCTACAATTACTAGACATTGTACAGTTTCACGTGGAAATCTAATAGACAGGGCTCTGACGTGCCTTCTAGTGAACTTTTACATTTTCCGTATGTACGTAAGACAGTCTGCGAACGCGTGAACAATGTTGTTGCACATGCTGTGTCCGATAACACCACATCACTTCTGATGAAACTGGTAAAGAAGGTCATGACTTGGTGCTGCAAACGAACTATTGCCTTATTACCGATGGCAACTTGGCCTTCTACCTTTGTTCACTCACCCAATACTCAATAATATCCAAAATTCACTATGTTCCTGAATGTATGAATAAAACCTAAGGCATACATGACCAATTTTATGTCCTTATCCTGAACGCGTTTTATGCAACCGATGGCGAGTCAGATGCAGCAACAGCTTCAGCCTGAACCAGATCCTTAATTAGAGTTTGGCTTTACCGCGGTGTTAGGGCAGGCTAAAATTGGAAAACTGACTAATCAATAATAGCAGGAGAAATAGCAGACAGTAAAATCTCACCCATGATGTGTGTGCGCGCATGTGTGTGTGAGAGATATTTTTAAATACATTAGAAAAGGATTAATTTACAGTTTAATAATTTACACTTTGAAAAAAGACAAACGAAAAATCCAATTGAGCTCCTTTATTTAATCATAAACCAGTATTAGTATTAATGGCTGTGTTTGCACAAACAGCCTGATGTGCACCATAACCAAAGTCAGGGGGGAAATCAGTGGAAAGAAGCTTGCATGTTTGTTGTTATACTTTAAATGGACATATATATTGACCAAGAGATTGTTCAACTCGAGTGACGACCAGAGCAGAGCTCTTCCCCCAAACATCCTTAATTATGGATATTCCCCCCTCTTCAATTCCTAGGTTAACTGGTTGCCATGGCCACCGAGCTCTTGGAAAGGCTTTTCCGCTGTACTGTGCTGTCTGTCTCCACACAAAATGTCAGTCTTCCTTTGTGCACTCATAGCACAGCTCCGAGCAATACATTGTAAAGTTTTGTGTCCGTGTCAGTCATTTCAAGATGGTGGGAGTTTCTCAGGGATAATGGTGCAAACTGGGACGCCATACTGGGTGAAGCAGCACGTAAACAACGCCGCTTAAATTCCATTTTCTCTTATGTGTGGTCTGCTATTTCGCATTCATCCCATCTGTCTGAAAATATAAGTGAGGGGGAAAAGTGTATAATTAATTGATTGAAGAGCGCTGCTCTGAAATCCTAAGGAAACATGCTGAACAAATTAATCGAGCATATTGCATTGGTTTAGAGACCTGCTGCTGCCTACATGTGTTCTACATCGAAATATGTCCTGCATCATGTCTAGAAGGAATTTGTTTCAAATATTTGTTCGTGCAGCCTGATGTTAACAAGGAACCAACAGTATACAAATGCGAGTTCAGACAACAACTTCAATCCAAAAGACATAAACAAAAAGTTCAACAAGCATCCATTGTGTGTCGTGAGCCGACGCCAGTGGTGGAGTCACGTCTAACCCAGACAGTGGTCGCAGGGAACAATATTAAATCTTCTCTTTGTCTCGTCTCGAACCGTAAACACACTGAAGAACCTGAGCCAAGACATGGTGCCTGAAAGATGCTAAAGAATTGGGATCGGACGCAGAGCAGCCAGCAGGCTTCACTGAGCGACGTCATAGCAACCCGGCATGCACACGGTGTGAGAGAACTCGGAGCATAAACAGGAATGGGGTGGGTGGTGTATCTTTCTTTCCTGTTGATTTTATACAGTCACCCCACCCCCTTTCTAAATTCAATCCCATTCTGTGGACTGAAAAGTCATTTATTTTAAAAAGAAAGTGCATGCTGCTGAAAATCAAGCTCAGTTGTTACTCGCGCAGCAGGAGCACTTTAAAATAAACAGAGCCCAGATGTGATATCAAAAATATCCAATGGATGGTGCAGCAGCAGGGACTGCGATCCCCTCTGTTTTTCACACTTCGTCCTCTGCTACCAAAGCACCCTAGAGGCAAGCAAGTGTGGTTTCACGTGTTTTCAGCACTCAAACAAAGAGAAAGCCTAAGTAGAGACAAGCTATCAGAGAGGCATCCATCCGCGGTGGCACATAGATTGGCATTTATGGAAAGCAAGATGGAGTCAGGCCCCAGGTGAATAGCACGATCCAATTAAGGGGAAGAGCAGTGCATGTTGACATGCCCGGCCAGAGGCTCAGGTCGCCAAAGACAGCAAATAAAATGGCAGCCATAATTGGAGAAAGCATGGAAAAATACGGATGACTAAACAACACATGGGCAGGATTCATAGCAGAGGGTTTTCATTTCGATAATGCGGTCTCTTACGGCCCTCTCTAGGATTTGTTATCTCATAAATCAGTCCTCCTCATGTTAAGGAGCATTGACGATTTCTCCGTTATAATTAGATTTCCTTATTTCCTTTTGGGTTTATATCCCGCATGAGTCTAACGAACACTGAATGAAAAGTGCGAGTTTATTACAGAGGCACAGACAGCAAACGGCATTCACTGACATTTACGCAAATGAGAAAGCAACGAGTAAACAAACCCAAAGCTGCAACTTTTGATTTCTTTAATAAAGATGAGGTCACCTAGGACATGAGGGTTCTCGTCCGTCATTACAATAAACTGCATCCTCTGTTGTGGTTTCGGGTGGGTGGAGCTGGAAGCAGGGCTCTGCCTCAACAAAAACAAGCAGTGCACATCCGACTCACGACCCACACAGTGTGCATCACCCACAATACAAAACAACAACCCCAGAACGTCGTATTAGTCTGAGCTCGAAGCCTTTGGGGCATTAGTCTGGGCATTTTCTTTTTGCTTGGGTGCAACAAGACTAGGAAAAATGCCCCATTGTTCCAGCGAGGGCCTGGTTCCCTTAAAGCCGGACTAAATTCATGCAGGCCCGGGGGGATTTTCACATGGTTTTCACACTGCCATTCAGTACAGTACACAGCCAGAGCGCAATAACACCACCGAACAAAGGCTGGGATTGTCCCCCAGCGGCCCGATGCTCAAAGGCGCATAATGACGGAGCTGGATGTACAGAGCGCTCTTTCAGCACTCGTCACATCACTAATCATGGGTAGGCCTCACCTTCCCTATTGCTTAGCGTGGAAAAATGAGGAATGGTAACCGTTCTCCAGTCAGTAGAAGGAGTCTAAATAATAAGGATAGAGGCTCCCTCACTTTAACTGGCATGAATGGTATGAAGCAAGAATGGCACGCTAAGCTCTGGTTTGGCATAGCATAACGAC
The DNA here is from genome assembly GCA_030068315.1 of Chrysichthys thysi. Classification (NCBI taxonomy): domain Eukaryota; kingdom Metazoa; phylum Chordata; class Actinopteri; order Siluriformes; family Claroteidae; genus Chrysichthys; species Chrysichthys thysi. The sequence goes on along the minus strand of JAQLOM010000038.1, from coordinate 13,167,343 downwards.
AAAGGGCCAAATCAGTATCGCGGTATGCGTGCTTCATTTCCACAAGGGGGAATCAAAAAGTAAAGGCAAAATACATTTAATGGCTTTAATAGAAGTAACTGTAACCACAGTAAAAAGTAATCACTTTACCACATAGTCCCCACGCAAGAGGACGCATTTGTTGTATCGTTCACCTAGCTTCTGTATTTCCGCAAAGAGAGAAGACGTTTTTTTGGCTGCTCCCGAAGCCAGGTGAGCAACCACTTCATGAAACTTTCGAACCCGAGGCATTGCACTGTCTCTGATGCTGTATGGGGACGTGCAATGTCATGGTGCAGCAAGACTGTTTTGGACAGCATTCCTCTTCTTTTGCTGCAAATTGCAGGTTTAATTGCATTCAAGTTTTGCACTGTTCACTGTTTGCCCATGTGTTTGGAAAGACCCCTACATGTCCCTAAAGAATGCTAAGATGATTTTCTTGTGGGAGGGCAGGCTTTTGAATCTTTCCACTCCATGCTTTGTTTTTTACTCTCCAAGTTATCGTGTAATTTGAAAATTGCATTTGTTTTTATTTTCTGTCACTGTTTTTCTCTTTTTTTTTTTGTTGAAAAAATTGTAAATACATTTCTGCGCTCCAAACTTGTTAAGGAGAACATACCTCTATTATTCATACTGTTTGCTTGCTAGGGTTTGGGCGCCTACATAAAATTGCAAGCCACATCTAGCAGGACACTGCAATATAAGCCTGTACTGCGATGAATTCCTAGCTAAGTGTTTTTGCACTCGGTCAAACTGAAGAGATTTCATATCCAGTCAAGGCGCGATGGGATTTTGTCCTGTACTTTCTGCTTTAATAGAAACTATAAACTTAAACCATATGTATTCAAGCGTAGGTTTTCGCATTCCTAGAGCGCAGACCTTTTGCTAAACCCCTTCCCCGCTCTTCCATAAGCCTGTGTGGTCAGCACTCATTCTCGAGTGTTTGCTCATCCAGGCAATTACTGTTCCACCACATCAAAACCAGGCCAAGCACAGATGCAATGGTCTCAGGCTGCTTTTCATTTGCCGCGTACTCGGCTGCACTTATCCATCGTTCTGGCATTTTAAACAGGGCCTTAAGGAGTTTCAGAGCCCGGTCACGTTCAGGAGGACAGAGCGGATCTCAAACTAGAAAATTGCTTAGGGGCTTTCAAACAATTTACACATTAATGATTTATTTATATGGAGCTGCAACCTCATCATATCTGCTGAGTTTAATCTGTGAACGGTCATTCTCTCTGATACACCCTATGTTCCACATATGGCTTGGCTTGTGGTAATATTAGCTGTTTAATTCTGTATACTGCTACACTGAGCACTGAAAGTCCCCACGAACTGACTTGAGTGTTGAGATTTGATTCCACATATTAACATGTTTCCTTCTGAAACAGGAAGTCTGAGTGATTGTGTATTGATGACGCTTGACTGACACACAGCCAACAACATATGAGATTCTCTACATCCTGCAAAATATCAACAGGTTTGGCAGTAACTTGGCGAACTAGCTAAAGATGGAGAACAGCAAATTCCACACACTCTAAAAATAAATAAATTCTATCCATTTTTCTTCAACCTGTTCACAAATAAAGTTACTGTTATTTTAGATGTCTACCGCAATACACTGCTGTTGAAATTAAATAACGAATATGTGCTCAAATGCAGATTGATAGTATTTATAACAAAAGTGAAATGGGTAAACGGTGCAATAAACTACAGCAATTTTTATCCAATGGGTATAAAAGTATACATCGTCCCCACCCTATGACAATTCAAATGTAAAGATCATATAGCTGCCATCAATGAAATCAATCTCATTAACAACAAATAAAGATCAAGTCTTTCTGTAGGCTTTTCTTTACATCATCTTAGTTTTACGCGACTACTGAAGTCATGGTCCTCTAAGAATTTACAAAGCCTGTATGGTATCTCACTTGTTGAAAGGTAAGAATCAAGAAAGACGTGTAAAATAATTTCTAAGGCATTCGATGTACCAAGGAACACTGGGAAGGCCAGCAACAACAAGTGGTAAAAATGGAATATTGGCAAGAGCAGGAAGTTCCTACAAAAATTTGACAAAAGTACAAGATAAAAGCATACCAGGGAGGCTGCCAGGAGCCCTACAGCAACATTAAAGGAGCTGCAAGGATATCTGACAAGCAATGATTCCTCTCTGCATGTGACAACAATTTCGTTTATTCTTCACATCTCTGGGCTATGGGGTAGTGTGGCTATAAAGAACCCCTTTCTCACAAAAAACACCCAAGTCCAACTAAATCACCCCAAACTACTTGTGGCAAAATGTGTTATATTCTGAGGAGAACAATTCCAAAAGGTACAAAAAAAATCCATAATTTCCAAAAGATATGTTTAGCACAAAAAAGCACATCACCAAAAGGACACCCTTCCCAAAGTGAAGCATGGTGGTGGCAGCATCATGCTTTAAGGCTGCCTTTCTTTAGCCAAACTGAGGATTTTATCAAGGTGGATGGAAGCATGCAAAACACGAATACCAATCATTTTTAGTGCAAAACATGGTGTCCGCTAGTAAGCTGAAGATACAGTGGGATGCAAAAGTTTGGGCAACCTTGTTAATCTTCATGATTTTCCTGTATAAATCGTTGGTTGTTACGAT
>JAQLOM010000038.1:12937603-12948411 GCA_030068315.1 Chrysichthys thysi | reverse complement strand
TGTGTGTGTGTGTGTGTGTGTGTGTGTGTGTGTGTGTGTGTGTGTGTGTGTGTGTGTGTGTGTGTTCGTGTTCATTGTGCAGTCCAGCTTTCTCTCTCTGTGTCTCAAAGGATGGAGTATGATTGATTCCTTGAGTGTCTGATTCCCAAACGTAGGACTGAAAATAACCTGCAGCTCATTTTTATGCCGAACCACCCTCGAGGTACTGTCCCAAACTCTCTGCACAAAAGCATACACGGTGTATTTTCATCTAATGTCTAGTGTATGGAGACATGTGTCAGATTATGGCTCAGAAATGTTTAGAAGGGTCACTAAGACAGGATCCCGAGGAGAGTATTGCGGAGATTTCGGCCATCTTTGCTCAAAGACGAATGCTGTATACTATAAGCCTTAAATAAACAAAATGAAGCCATTTAATCATGTAACACCCCACCCCCCTCCATTCTGAACAAGAACAAAAATTCAACATTATTAATACACTTCTTGTTTTCCACAGATATGGCGATTAAAAGACACCAACGCCGGGTCGCATTAAAGCCTATTGCTAAGCAGCTCATATAGAAGGGAGACCTCTGCTGTTTGCAGGAAAGTACTTCACATTGTCCATTAAGCTATTACCAGACCTCCTACAGGAGTATTGAAAACATGTTAATCAAGTTTACATTTACATTTAAATGAACCAATTATATATGTTATATTTATACGTAATGAGTGTTAAAATGGGCTCTATTATTTACCCTCAGTCCAGCTAAAGGTTAATTCATTCAAGTGACTTTACTTTAGGCAATCTAATCAGATCCATTCCACCAACAGCTATTTTAAACACAGAGGAGTTGGTTTGTAAAGATGAACTGCTCCCTTACTTAACATTACACTTAATGAATGCACAGAGAAGAGCAGCGGTCGGGTTGCTTATAGGGCGCGGTGATGTTTCAGGATTCAAAAATGGACGGCTCCCTCGTCTCTTAACGCACTTTGCTTTTTATTTGAGCAGGGCAGCCGCTTGAGGACGGGCAGGTTATGACAAAGACCTTCCCATGTACTGTAGAAGCAAAGGGTTTTCTAAAGGATCCAACGATTCTTCTGCCAAAACAGCAAATTGTACACAATGGCCACAAGCTGCCTGATAATGCATCGTGCGTATGAGTAATGCACCGTCGTGTGTGCTGTGAAACAGATCAGTGGCGTGTTTTATTCCTTGCTCTGAACTTGTTTCTTCAGTGCTTTTCAGACAGAAGGAGAAATAGTCTGACCTGGGTAATACGCACCATTTTTGGATTTGGGTGTTTTTTTGTACCAGCTGGAGTGTCTGAGTAGAGTAGTCACATCACTCAGGAATATATACATATATAAAAAACAGTTTTATAGCTGTTGGATTATTTATGACAGTGGTCCCCTCGCTCCTCCACAGATCTAAAAAAGCATCCTTAGATGTTGGGAGGCTATAAATATTTCTGAGGACAGCCGCAATTGCCAAAACAGGTCCTCCAAAGTCATGCTTGTTTGTCTCCCAACCCACACACCTCCGTCGGTACTTAAGCGCCAACATTCTGAGCTGAAGCTCCTTTTCTTCTAGGTGTTTGCTGATAAATAATTCACCCTTTCTAAATCAGTGTGAAGGTGGCCCTTGATTTGCAGTGCTCTGTTTGTTTGGGTGCTACTCTTTGGAGGGGGACTATACAAGGGAGAGAATGGTGTTCATTTTGACTTTCAGAATAAAAGAACTGATCTTTGACTGATCAAAGTTTGACACTGACACTTAAGTGCTCTGAATTGCCAGTCGCCTGTCTGCGATAACGGCTTGTCCTTCTGGTGACATATTGCACATCGGAATGCATAGTCTTTGTCACAGGGTCTCTTATTCGTTCCATGGAGAAAATGAGGCTTGTTTTTTTTTTTTTTTTGAGGTCACAAAATTAAGACCTTAATAACTATGAGATCTTTGTGCAAGCAGGGAAGATTATATAATGACACCTAGCATTGTGTGGAAAACTGTACACTATACACTGATCGAGGGGGGAAAAAAGGGTTATATCTTTGCTCCTGCAGTCAGGTCCATAAGTATTTGAACAGCGAGAAAATTTTCAGGATTTTGCTTCTGTACACCAACACGACGGATTTGAAATGAAGCGAATCAAGATACGAGCGACGTGTGGGATTTCAGCTATGATTCAATGTATTTAAAAAATATACTGCGTTGACTTTTTAGGAATTACACTTGTTGTTTTTTGTTTACAAAGTCCCTTCATTTTTACAGGCGCAAAAGTAATCGGACAACTGACTGTTAATTGATAAGCAATTTCAAGACCTGTTTATTATTTCATGGGAAATTAAAGCGATAAAAGGTCTAGAGATGATTCCAAGTGTTGAGTTTGCTTTGGGTACTTGTGCATGCGAACTCAGTGACCACAGAAGACAACTAAAGTGGATGATCACAGGATTCTTTCCTTGGGAAAGGAAAAAAACCCTTCAACATCTAGTCAAGTCAAAAACACTCCTGAGGAGGGAGACGTGTCATTGTCCAAATCTACAATCAAGAGTGGCTTAGTCACTCGCCTCAGTTGAGCATGCTTTTCACTCGCTAAAAACAAAACCAAAGGCAGAAAGACCCAAAAACAAGTAACAGCCGAAGGTGGCTGCAGTACAAGCCTGGTAAAGCATCTCAAGGGAAGAAACTCGACATTTGGTGATGTCCATTCATTGATGGCAAGGAATTTGCCTCAGAGTATTAATAATTATGGTTGTATTTCTAAGTACAGTATATTAAGGTGTCTAGTTATTTTGGAACCTGTAAAAATGGAGGAAGTATGTTCAAATGTCTGTAATTCCGACACGGTTAATGCAATTTTTTTGTTAAACCCCTTGGATTAAAGATGAAAGTCTACATTTATAGCCTGATGGCTTCATTTCAAATCCATTGTGGTGGTGTCCAGAGGCAAAAATACTAAAACTGTGTCACTGTCCAAAGATTTATGGACCGGACTTTATATGTTTTGTAACTTTGTAGTCATGCCTAACATGCCACGCTCTCGATGGCCCTCGGGTGTTCGTCCGGGCATACGCTGGTACGTTTCGGCTCTATTTTCCCTTGCGCCTTATCCAGTCTCATCGGTTAGTGAGCCATCACTCCGTCTCTCTTTGCTCTGAATGGAATCACAAGGGTAGTGTGTTCTCATCACTCACAGCCCCTTGATTTCCCTGACCTATAATCCACGTTGTCAATGTAAACGCAACGGGAGATCTCAAACAGTCTTAGAAAGCTTTGATAAATTACATGCTCAGAAAAAAAAAAAAAAAAAAGTCTAATTTTGATTTTGCACCTGAAATTGTGCCTTTGGGCTATTCAAGAGACATTAAACTCCTTTACATTAAACTCTGCAACCGCTAAATGGATCTTAGGTGTGTCCTTCGGAGGAACCTTGGAGCTTTGAAGAACCCTAATAATGTGCTTTTCCCTGTCGGAAAAGACTTCTAAATAGACCTCCTTCTTTTTTTTTTTTTTTTTGGAAGCTACAAAGTCTTAATTATCCAAAGGACTTTAGAGGAACCGTGTTCACGTGACCCAAACCAAGTGGGCAAGCGATCTGAAAAGAAGAAGAAAAAGCCAAAAAACGTTTGGTGATTGCTCATCACGGATGTACCAGCGTCGAGTTTTGGCAGTGGCAGATTTTTACCATTACCTGGGCTAGGTTATTGGAAAAACCTGTAAGCTAAGATCTTAAATGGGTCGTCCCTCCTACGGAAGCCTTAAAGGATCACCATAAGAAGAGAGGCTCTTCGTGTCAGATGGGCTTTCTTGGAGGAAATCTTTGCGCCGCCTGAGAATCCCTGTCTACCCCAAGAAGACCTGAGGAACCCTTTTTGGGAAGAACTTGATGAATATCTTCTTAGCTGGATAAGGGAGGAGCCATAACCACACAGATTACTCTTCTGCATGATCATGACTCCACCCACTCCTCTCTCTCTCTCTCTCTCTCTCTCTCTCTCTCTCTCTCTCTCTCTCTCTCTCTGAGGTAATCAAGGTCTGTTGAGCGCGAGCTCCCTAACGGATGCTGCTGCTGCTGCGCATCTTCTCGGGTCTCCTCGCACCGCATACTAAGCAGAAGTCGCATGTGAACTCCCACTCCATTCTCTTCAGCCTCTTCGGCCAAGCAGAGCATCCTGGGAATATACTGCCTCCGAGCTGAAGCCGCATCCTCCAGCCTGGATCGTGCGCTCGAGAGGAACTTGTGCGCCGTTTGATGCTGGTCGTGGCGCGCGAGTCGTCGAGCAAAGCCGTCATATATCCGTCGCATCTCTCCTGTCTCTGGACTTTCTTTCTGCGCTGTCTCCGCGCATCGGACCCGGGCTTCACCGGACGGAGGATATCTCAGCCTGGGCTGGTCTGGGTGGCCTGGTCGGACGCCTTGCTGAGATTTGGTGAAGGATATCTCGTGCTTGTTGTTTGCTGTCGACAGAAAGCAGCCGCATCCGAGCCGGGAGGGCTGTGAGGGAGTGCGGCTTTCCAGGAGGACGCGCCATCCATCCATCCCTCCCTCCCCTGCGCCTGCACCTGCAGCCGGAGCCGATCTCCCTTCAGGGAGGCTTCAGGATTTAAAGCAGTCCGTCCCGCAGGAGGAGCATTGATTTAGCCGCTGGAGACATGAAAGTTTTTCCGCCTGTGCTGCTCCTGCTCGCGTGCTGGAGGCTGGAGTGGGAGCCTGTGCTTACCGACTCCATTATTCACATCGGTGAGTCCAAGCGTCTGTGTGAAGCCTGTCAGGTTCGGGATTCCTCCCGTGGTCTTTTTCCCGACATGCACTCGAGTCTCTGCGGGCTTCAAAGCCTGCGCTCCATCCTCATGCCATTAACTCGATGCAGATCTCTGCGGCTTTCCTACTGATTAGATACCAGGCGACTCGTGTAGGCTGTCAGGGACTGGGTTTGGGCACCAAACAAACAAACAAACAAAAAAAGCAGCCAGTCTCAGTTGTACCCATGAACTGTTATGTGCCCAACAATGCGCCCATTGTGCCCCCGGTGGTGCTGGTCCAGAACAGGTGGCTCGGTGTGAGCGGAACAGATTGTTGTGTCATGCCAATGCACGCTCACGGGGCACGCGCCACTGAGGGACTTTCTAACATACTGAGGATCAGGAAAGGGAGAAGGTGGGGGTTAAGCGCGCGCATGTAGCCTGCGTGTGTGTGTGTGTGTGTGGGGAGAGAGGGGGGCACACAAGTGTGAAAGGGAGATGTACAGAAGTGTGGAAGCGCGCGCGCGCCCGTTTGGATGAGCTGTGCCGTGCACGAGTGGACGCGCTCGGAATGATGTTCAATCAAGAGCGGACGCCCCCAGAATCCGGCTCCGTGGACGAGCGTGCGCGGGCGCGCGCGCGCGCACGTGTGTGTGTGTGTGTGTGAGTGAGTGCGCGCGCGTCTGGGGTTTGCAGTGCTATTAGGCAAGGGGGTGCGCGTCGGTCACATCTATATAGCGTGCAAACTCGAGACCTGATTAGGTGCGGCAACCCTGGGGACCTGCAGGGAGCTGCGCGCGCCCGCTCGCGCGCCCCGTCGTCCCTCATTTGCTCGGAGCAATGAGTATGAAAACGCACGTGAAAAAAAAAAAAAAAAAAAAAAAAATTACATAAAAAAATCCAGACACATGAATGAATGAGGGTTTACACGTCATTAGCGGGACTTTGCAGCGCATAGAAGTTAATGCAGACTATTCTCCAGTGCAAACAGGTGGCCTACAGGGCACTCTCCACTCAGGCCCACTGACCTCATTCTTATTTTCTCTCACATGCCCTAAAGTCTGTCTCTCACCTTCCTGATTAAAGTTCCCCCACACACCACTGGACAGCATTACTAGCTCACAGCTGGAACCCTTACTGAACCGACTGCAAAGGTTCCAACAAATCCAAAAGCCCTAAAAGATCAGAACCCCACACTGGGGTAACTCCCCTGCTGAGAGTTGGCCACTGCGCCCTTTTTCTACCCTGAGAGTGAACACAGGCGCTGTAATGTCCATCAGTGGGTTGCTGAGGAGCTCGAGCGCGTCTGGTGCTCTGTGCCATATCTCGGTGGCGCATTGCTTTTACGAGCTCCAGTCCCAAAGCCACAGGAATTTATTTCTGGCCCTGAGAAGCCCCAGTGTCCCTGGCATTACCCGAGTCTCCTGGCTGGCATGCAGCTAGCCTACAGACAGGCCAAGTGCGCCCTCAGTCTCTCCAAGCAGACTCCAGACTCATGATTCACCATAAAGCAGTTCAGAGTGACTCTTGAAGGGCAATTCGCAAACGTTTGGTTTGGCTATGTGTATGTGTATGTGTATGTGTGTGTGTGTGTATGTGTGTGTGTGTGTAGAAACCGAAGGTTTAACGATTCAGTTCGCTCCCCCTAGTGGCCACTCTGCTCTGTGTAATATTTATTCGGCTCTACGTGACCAGGCTGAATATTTGTGTGTCTGAAAAGCTCTGGCACTGGAAAGACTTTTTTTTTTCTTTAATATTTTGCTTGAGAGACTGCAAAGATGAAGCCTTCCTGCACTCTTCAGTCAGTGCATGTGCCTGGACATTAGGTGCTTGGAATCATGCATTACAGGAGCTGCTGTTCCCTAGGCCTTATGCTAAATGTTAGATTACGGTATCTTTCTCAGGTCAGGGTTTGAGCACATTCACCCATGCAACATAAAGTAAAAGAAAAGGCGCATGGTGTTCTAATACAGTGTAAAATGCGTGACTTTGGACAGGTTTCTGATAGGCAGACTAGGTAGAAATGATCTCGGCCCTAATGGCTGCCACGGGACGTGCTGCTCTGACAGGTTGCATGCGTTTCAGCCTGCTCGTTATTCATTGCAAATGAAACTACATTAAAGGGTAAACAAACCAACAAGCAAACAAGAATGGTATATTTGATATGTGATAATCTCATCACTATCCCTTGCACTGTCATGGTTTGTTACATGGTTTAGTCCTGAACGAAAGGGAATTGGGGATGATAATCTTCAGCACTGCCTGGCAGGTGGGCCAGATGGGTAGTCCCATTTCCGCAATCTATTTTTGGACATATTTCTTGGCCTTCATCACAAGAACACGGGGGTAATGTGTTGTGTTAGCCCACAGGCTGTCTTTCATGGCAGTATTGCATATTCAGTAGTACATCTCATAGGCGATTCTAGATGCCGTTTAGGCGCACGTCAGCCCTCTAACTTTTATTTCAGGGACTTATGATATTAAGTCATATTTTTCCCAAATCAGATTCATTCTCCAGATTTTTTAAGTGTGACAGGTGACAAAAGCAGCAGTGGAGCGGTAAACAAACTGCAATTTCCCCCTGGCTCTGAAAGATGCCCCTCTTTGTTTTTGTTGTTTTTGTTTGGTTAGTTTTTTTTTTTTTTTTTTTTTTTTTTTTTTGCGATTTAATGGCTTTACCTGAACCAACTGGACCAAAGACTCCAACGGCTCAAAGCTTTTCTGTTAACTAGTGAGCGGGCTTGCTAGGTTGGCTAGTGTGCCATCCAAGTGGGCAACTTTAATGATGTTGGCTGTGGCAAATTTGAAGCCTAGGGTGGAGGACTGCTTTAAATATCCCCCACGGTCAACAAAAAGTTTTCACCAGACACATATGCAATGAAAATGTCATATTTTTATGGATATATTGAGCCTAGGGTTAAATATCTGGAAACCTAATGACAGAGACATGCGCTTCTCCGTTCGTTTCAATTCAGTTTTATTTATATCGAGCTTTTAACATTAGATATTTTCATAAAGCACCTGGATCGCAGTCTGGATGCAGGTTTAAGTCCCTGATAAGCAAACCAGATGCACCAGTGGCAACGAGAAACTTCCTGAGATGACATGAAAAAGAATTCTCGAGAGCAAGTGACACCAAACACTAAGAATACAAGCCATCACGTTTCTGCAACTGTATACTATAAAGTCAAACAGGGCTGAGTATGAGTATCAGGGTCTATGTGCGAGAGCAGAGGCTAAGTGAGTGGTGCAGAGGCTAAACGAGTGGTGTATTTGATGTCATACCATCTGAAAGATATTGTACATTCATGTATTTACCATTTTCACACTGAGAGAAACTTGGCTGAATTGTATTCTTTCACAGTAGTTCTTCAGATCTTCCAACAGTTGGCTACACAAGGTGAACAATAGCTAACAAAAGCTAGCAAACCAAGTGACAGGTAACGGTTTGGTGTTTTGCTGTCGAGAGCAAAATGTTATATTTATTCATTCACTGAACTTCAGTAGCCACATTATTCTGGTCGGAGTAAAGATCAATCTGAAGAAATACAATTCAGTTCACTCTGTCACATCGCAGCTTTGTGGACATACATATCTCAATTCCAGGCATAAATGTATGAATTGATCTCTAAATATAGCAAGTCAGAGGTGACAGTGGCAAGGAAAAACTCCCTGAGACCACATGATGGAGAACTCATAAAAGGACCGAGACTCAAAGGGAACCCACCTTTATCTGGTTGACGCCAGACTGTGCGATCGCACAGAACATAACCTACCTCGTACCTGACGTCAGCTGGTTCCAGCTTCCTTGTGACCCTGACAAATAAGCGGTATAGAAAATGGATGGATGAAAAATTGTAGTACGGCACTCATTTAAAAATGTGCCATTACAGTAAATGACTATTACCAGCCATCCATCCATCATCTTTATCATGTATAGGGCTTCAGGTCAAGGGGAAGCTAGAGCCAATCCCAGCTGACTTTGAGAGAGGGAAGGCATTACACTCTTGGCATGGTGCCAACCCAACACAGAGACAAACACCCATTCACACTCACACCTATGGGCGATTTAGAGTAACCAGTTGCCCTAATCTACATGTCTTTGGCTTGTGGATGGAAACCAGAGCACCTGGAGAAACCCACACAGACATGGGGAGAACATGCAAACTGCACACAGAAAGGTTGGCTACCAGGTTTGAACCCAGGACCTTCTGGTTATGAGGTCACAATACTAACCACTGCTAACCAAAGTCTGTTTAACAGCTGGGATCATGATGAACTAGTTTGAAATCCTCTTTAGACCAATTCTTTTTTTTATTGCATAGAGAGAGAGTAAAGAGTTCACCAGCAAGACAAATGTCCCACCTTCAGAAACATTTATATTTCCTCACTAGCTGGTTCCCCAGTGGCTTCGCTTACTGAGTGCAAGGGAAAAAAAATAAAATGCAGTATTTATAAAATAAGTCTGTTAATTATCAATTTTATTTTTCAACAAGTAGCGGTCGGTCGTACGTCATTTCCGTTTCAAACGCAAAAAGGATTTTATATATTTAGATCAGAAAATTACTTACCAAATAGGTGTTTACTTCAGTGGTGGAACTCCGATGCCCCCCAACGTGCGTTGTTCCGAAACTGTAATTATGAATGAACGTGCAATCGGTGTTTTGCGTTTTTGGGAGGGGCCTTTTATGACACAGGGGAGAGCCACAGGGCCCAGGGGCAGGGCCCCCCCCCGCCCCGCCCGTAGCTCCACCCCTGGTTTACTTCTTTCCAATATCAGTAAAATAACTCTCACACAAATAATACCAATTCGTAAAGCTGATATAAAAATGGCATCCACAAACGAAGTGATTAGTTAAAATGTAAGCGCTGGTGACGCTGTTTCCGCTCATACGCACGTATAAAATGTCCTGTGGTCATACGGCATTTCCGTTTCAAACGCCAAAAGAATTTTATATATATATAGAAGATTGTTTAGATATGACTCATTATTATTGGAAGCTAAATCCCCTTAAAAGTCTAAAACTCAAAATTGCTCTTGCATCATCGGTCTTCCATCATAGTCTCTTAGTAAAGAGTGCGGAGGCATGTTATATGTGTTATAGTGTGTGCAGCACGGAAAGAAACAAATGCCAATACCTGATATAAAACAGCATATTAAACCCTGTTCTAAAGTGTTGATTTAGGTGCAACATATGCACACAATAAACTCGGAAGTATAAGGTCAGCAAACAATATTGCTGGGTTATTGCATCGTGCTTAAGTGATATACCAGGTTTTGTACGAGCTTTGATGTTACATGCTCTTTTTTTTTTAGGGTTTATCCTAGCATTTGATAAAGCGCACTTCGCCGCACATTATGGCACTTGAAAGACAAAGCTTTCTGCTTTCTCTGTCACTTCATGTGGCATTTAGAGTTTTCCTATTTCCATAAAAGCTGTCTCTTGCATTATATGCTTATCTGGATGACTATAGAGTGAAGTGAGTCAGACATGGCTGAGTCTTTTTTTTTATTTTAGCGTTTGTCATGGTGCATACCAATATATCCCAGCGTTAGGACTGCGATATGCAGTGATCGTGGAGCTAAGGGCATGAGAATGAAAGAGCGCAGGAATAATTAAACAAGTCTTACAAATGTCACTGTCTGATCTTCCTCAGTTGATTAAGAGAACGCACACGCTCGCGCGTTAAAAGGTCCGTTCTACCGATGGTGTGACAGCCCGAGTGTTCCTCTCGGGTTTCCTCTTTCTTCATTTCGACTTCTTACAAAGAAATTTCGTAGCAGGATCACCTGAGGCCTTTTGAGTGTCACTTCACTCTAAACTAATCTCTACGGCGGTGGAGCCATGTGCAGCAAATTTGGGATGGGAGCGTCTGTCAGGATGATCCCTGTCCAATCGTAAAGCCATTTCCTGAAACCCGTCCTCAGGTTCCACCAGATTAGAGTATTGTAAAAAATAAAACCTTTTATCAGAGCCATTTGAATGAAACCTTGTAAGACTGGGAATAATATTACCTCGAGCATTATTTGCCCCCAGAAGTGTGGGACGTGTTATAGAGATAGAAAAATCTATAT
>JAQLOM010000038.1:12884550-12901041 GCA_030068315.1 Chrysichthys thysi | reverse complement strand
AAGTAACGGGAAACTCAAGAGAGCCATGATATTATGTTCTTTACAAGTGTATGTAAACTTTTGACCACAACTGTATGTTGCGAATTCAACAATTTAGTTTAAATTTTGCCAACATTGCAAAATACGGCATTTGGGCTTGGTGGAAATCTGCACTAAACAATGCTATACATCTTAAAATCCAGTAGCTGGCAGTGAAGGAAGAACATACCAAAACATAGCCAATGTAGAAATATAGTTCCTCCATTGAAAATATCCAGACATATAAAGTGGTGTTAGTTGCAGATTTGCACATCATAGAAGAGTTGGCCTTGGGGGAGGTCTGCGGTCTCTGAGTGCCCTTCTAGTTCAATTTTTCACTTTCATTACAGTCTTGCTGCTGAATGCAAAACAGCCTGTAAATTTAAATAACGTTATTTCATCTAGAAAAACAGTTAAATTAATATTCCACCAGCCAAACACTTGCAGGCGAAAAAAATCCGCAGTCATCCAGAATGCCTGGGTCTTCATATCAGTGACACTTATTGTTCACTATGCTCTAAAGGTACAAGGTTAATAAATGAATGAATGAATGAATGAATAAATAATGAATTAAATATATGCATCGTTCTGTAGTTCATTTAACCAGTAGGATACAGCAGCCAGTCTGTGACAGCTGTGTTCTCAACAAGCACCTGCTTTCTTGTAGAAAATCATACGATTAAGGGTGATTGGCATTTTGATGGAAATATATCCTTTTGTTCTATACGTGTTCATAATTTGCATTTGGATTACGGACCGTGGAATCGTATTTTTATTTCACATTTGCGGTCTCGGATGGGTTCGGATTTTGTACTTTGCATCTGTGTTGATTCGAGTCTTCAAGGCTCCTGGGGGGAAAAGCTCTTCATTAGATTCAAGTATTCAAAAGTATGTTTTCATTAGTGTATATATCCTATAGCTATGAATCATTGTGTGTTTTTACCGGACGCCCACTGTACGTTCAACTACATGCTTGGAAAGGGAAAGGGAAGGATAAAGGAGGGGCGTTCAGGTGGTTGCATTAACTTTGTTGACTTTTAAAGGCTGTTCTAATACCAGAATTAGCCAAAAAGACTTTATGATTAAAATATCTCATTCTGTGACGTATTACTTTTTAGATTGGTGTTCAAAACCTCAATTCAATCATGTAGTGATTGGGAAATACAGTAGAAAAAAGAAACAAAAAACGGCTTAGCCTGGTTATTACTTAAAGCTATATGACTTAAAGCCAGTGGAACTACTTTGGTCAAAGCCATTCACTTCATCAGTGTTTAGTACTCTATTGATAACTATTATTAAAACCATGTGTGCACTTGTGTGTGTGTGTGTGTGTGTGTGCAGTTAAATTAAGTGGCCTTTCATAACCATCTGCTTTCAAACACAAACCAATATTGTCACTGTGGCGAGCACGGTTTGAGCTATACTCACTTTATTGGTCAACACATTGCTTTTATTACCCCAGGGTTTATTTTCAGTATACGGTTAGATCATTTAAATTGGTCTTTGTATAACACGAGCCGGTTTTTTTTTTTTGTCCACTTGAAGTCTGACCTCAACAGCATGCTTACGGCATGAGTATTAATGAACACTGCTGTTAAACGCCTCTATTATTTAAGGAGGGTGGCAGTCGATCTTGTTTTCATTTAGACTTGGTACACCCCTCTCCTCACTTCCCCTCCTATTCCCATCCTCATCCTCCAGGACACCCAAATGTGCTGCAGTGATGAATAAAACAACAGGCCCATTTGTGCTGACTCTCTCCGTTTTAAATGAACCAGCAGACAAGTAGGGCTGTACTTCCAAACATCTCTGCTTTGCACGCACACACACACACACACATACGCAGATTGGCCAACAGCGGAAGGTCAAGCTGCTCTGGGTGGCTTGGCTCAGTTGAAACTTGTTCCTGCCATCACCAGGCCTCTTTGTGGCATAAATATTGGAGATAATACACATCAGCTCTCCCAGAGCCAGAAATCCTGCCATGAGGCTTAAAGTAGAAACCCATGGCTAGCTAATTCTTTACAGAGCTCTTTTAAGCCCTGGTCATATTGTGGTCAATATGCTTGGAAATGGGAGCGTCTTTCGTAAGCATGGTCTTTTTCTCAGCTTGCTGCACAGTCACTCCCATACCCCTTGTCTCTTCTCATCTCTCATCTTCGGGTAACCACCTATAGCTGAGATTTTTCATGCACTGATGTCAGATGAGCTAAATCCTGTTTCCGTCTCCTGTCGTAGTGAGATGTGCTTTCTGAATGTGGGACTATTGACAGCTGATAAGTCATTAACAGCTTTTTTTTTTTTCTTTTTTTTTTTTTTTTACCCACATTGACCCTCAGTGATGGGCAAGATGACTTGCCATTGTCTTCTGAAATGCATTATTACTTCGGCTGTCTCGGTGGTTTTATTGGTTTTCTGCTGTCTCGGGTTAATAGGCGGCTGCCTGTTCTTTGATATGGCAATAATGATAATAGTGCATCTACTTGTCCATTGTCAGAGTCTGGGCCTGATTGCACAGTAATGAAAGTCATTCGTGGCGTCTGAGAGGATTTCTGATTTAAACAGTAGCACTCATTGCACGCCTCATTTACAGCATGTTTAAATGAAGGATTTGGAGTGAGCGAATTACTATAAATCTAGGCAGATAGCTCTCTAGCCTGCACCTGTGCTCAGAATTCATGCTTGGTGTTGGAATTCATTAGAGAATATGGGTAAAGGAACGAACCCGGTCGTAAATGTCCTGCAAAACACACAACGCAACAAAGGACCGCCATGTTATGGCTCTATTGTGTGAACATTAAAAACAACCAGTAGACTCCTGAGCTTTAAATGGTGCCACATAAGCTTGCTATATCATCCAGTTAAAGCAGTAGCGGCAAGGACACGACCACAGTGTGAGCTTAGGGCAGGCAGGATCCAGGCTGAGTGGTGCTGATAATCCCTGTGTCCTATGGAGTGGCGAGGCTCCTTCTGCAGCCCTCCGGGTCTTTATCTCCCTCTTGCCTTGGTGGTTAGGCATCGGTGTTGTGGCTGTCTTTTAATGATGTCAAAGGAGTCTGGCCCCTCTAAGCTGGGTTTGATTTAATACCAGAAGCAGAAATTGCTGCAGAGGAGGTCCGTGACGTGGAAGAGGAGCAGAATCCAGAGTAGCTCGGTGCCCAAACAAGGAACGGAGATTAATTTATGTTGCAATAGCATAATATAATATGTAGTGGTGCGTTCGAAGGCAGATGGATCGAAGGAGCACATGCTGATTCTTGGGGCAGAAATAATGTCTTTGGGGATTTCTAAAAAGAAAAGTCTCAGGTTGGATATTATGCGGCAAGTCTCTGTTCCGTCAGTGAGACGATGCTCTGCAGCTCTTTAAGCCCTTTAATATTTGTGCGTGTCTCCTACCTGAATGACAATGGACCAGCACAGAGAGGCAAGTGCCGTCGTTAAGTATTGTGTTGCTTAGCTACTAAGTCAGTTCAAGGTGTTGCAGGAGAATGGCGTTTACATAATGCCAATGATTCCTCAATTAATTATTACACTTGTGCATCAACCGTCATATAATCATACGATGATTATGTTATTATGTTAATCATTGACAAGTAGCTTTGATTTATCACATCCTTTGGAGTCGACTCCTTTCAAGCGCTGAGAAATACTCCCTCTGAATCTCACAGGCAGCGAGACGAGATGTGCATCGCTATGCCCGGACTCGAATTGTCTCAGAGTTCTTTCATACCTGCCATTTTCAGTTAAGCTCCTTTTCACAAGTTGCTCATGGAGATTGTTTGGTTACATTTCTCTTAGCTGGAAAGGACTTCGGTAATGCTGCGATTTTCAAATCAATTTATGGAGTTTTTAGCCCAATTCAGCACACAACCACCCTCGAGCTTTTTGGGTTTAGGAACGTCCCACTCATCTCACATTTGAGTCGATTCTTCAGCCTGAATTCTTTGTTTTCATGCTGGCAGGAGCAGACACGGTTACGCGTGGCTGCAAAGCGAAAGCGGAGTTATTAATGGCTGACTGTGCGTGGCGGCCCAGTAGCGGTGTGATAAACTCTGCCTGATGTTGCTGTTTTTATATCACATTATATCAGTCCATTACTACGTGCCCCAACCCAGCGGCCTTATTAATCCAGTCCTGTTTCGGTGGCATCAGCGTGCACAACACATCCACCCGAGAGAGATGCCTCCCCGTGGCCCCGTGGCTGTAAATCTGAGGGCTGGATTCACCAGGAACCTGACGCCAGCACCAGCTAATACATTACTATGCTGCCTTCATTATCATTGCAGGCCACAGTCTGAGCTCGCAGCTAGTCATACTTCATAACTGACAGAGTTGGTGGCAGACAGTGTCCTCATGTGCTCTTTGGAGATTGTCAAGTTTGATACTGCCAACTTGATAAATAAGTTGGCGGTGCACGCGGTAATGCAGACGTGACGGAATAGCAGGGGTCCATACCAAACGGAAGAGTTTAAGCGCGGCTTTTTACACGTCGCTGCCCGTTTGAGTTTCTTTCAGGTTCTTTGGTTTTCCAAAAACTGGAGGTTAGGTTGATATAGATACTGTAAATGAATGTATCTGAGTGTGTGCATACTGCCTTGTGTTGGACCATCACCCCATCCTGGTAATTCCTGTCTTGCACCCGGTGTTCCTGGGATAGGCTCCGGATCCACCATGATGAATTGTTACCTGAAGATGGATGAGCTCCAGAGACTCCTCACTCAGATTAGTGTAAAATTCAGTGTTTCATGATGCATTGAATTCTGACAGCTTCTCCTGACCAGTGCTCATGAGTCCCTCTAGTAGCTTAACAGTATAATGTAACTAGTTGCACTAACTGACATGTAGGCGTAAGTGTGGAAAGTGTTCACCTCGGCTGAACCGGGGAAACGTGGCATGGCCAATGGAGTTAAAGCTGATGGATTGAAATGTAATACATTCTTCGTTCTGGTGTTGAATTTGACTTCTGGAGTGCTGCAAATCTTTGCGCTGGCCTGTAAAGCCAGATATCTTGCTCTGCTTTCTGGTTTTATGGCCGAGATGTGGCAATTTTTTTGCAACTTAATGTGCCATCTGAAATGCTTACTATGTATTTGTCATCATTATGTTGGGATATGGATCACTTTGTACACTCGGGGCCAGATATACTAAACCTTTCAGCACATATTTTTAGTCGAGACACAGGCTTTGAAAAATGCTGTTGCCGCTATACACTATTTCAACTCTCAGGACAGAAAACGATCCAGAGGTTCTGATTTAAGTGTCCTGATTACTACTCTTGAAAGAAGACCTAAAACGTACTATATATATATATATATATATATAAAAAAAGTCCAGTAAGACTACCTGCAACAGTGTAATATCTGGTGTCTGGACCGTTTTAAACAACGCTATCAGTGACTATAAATGCATCAGTGTACCCAACTCGGATCTGATCGTGCATGCTTTCCTATGCCGCGCGTATACCCGAGACTGTTTTGTTTTGACTGATAATTTTCCAAATATTGTGGATGCCACGGGTGACGAACGTAAAGCGATTTAATGATGCACTTTTATCTGACACAGATTAGTCTGTCTGCAAGCTGTTTTTTAATTATCTTAGGAATCGAACGGCATGACAGCCCTATCAGTGCTCTTCACATTGTTTACTTGTTCTGACATGCGCGTAAGAACATTTAAAAAGAATTAAACCCTGCGCCTCATGCGGAGGGCTTTTAGTCGAAAAGCAGGTTAGGTCCCAGGTGCTGTTTACGTGATTACCTCCAGCCTTTGTAAATTGAATGTTAATGACCGACGTTGCAAGCGCACACACACTGCCCACATCAGATCGTGTTTTGTGTGTTGCCTCCTCACATGCGTAGCACGTCTGGCCCTGTATAACATGGAGAACTGCAGTTGTTCAACACGCTTACACCTTTTGTTTCCTGTGAATTGCAACGTCAAGTAGAAAAGTCCCAGAAAGTATTTCGCTACACTTAAAGACTTGCTAGACCACATTTACAACCCTGAATTAACGCTGGACAAGTGGTCAGTTTACAGTTTTGGCGCAGCTGTCCTTGACGTGTCGGATATGGCAAGATATGTAATAAAGCTGATCTCTGATTTATGTGTTGACATTTTCCTTTTCCTTCACTATCCAATTGGCCAAGAGCTGCAGCCACACAAGCCTTTTGGAGCAGGACCACAGCGGTGTGTAAATCAGCATCCACAGCTGCACACACACACACACACACACACGTTTTTACTATCCTTTGAGGACCTTACATTGGCATAATGATTAATGCACCTAATTAATGCTATACCTGCATCTAACCTTAACCTTAACCTCAGCAATGAAAAGGAAACTTTTTGGCCCTTTTATTTTTAAATAAATAAAAAAATCTGAGAGGACCTTCCAGATCTTAAAGTAAGTAATGTATAGTAGTGATTACCACATGTGAAACACACCACAGCAGAGCATAGCGTGACAGAGTGAAATTACTTTTCTGCATTTGACCCATTCACCAAGTGAAACAGGGAGCAGTGCTTGGGGACGGTACCTTGCTCAGGGTACCTTAGTGTACCTTGTGGTCCTGGGCCTTGAACGCTCAACCTTCTGATTGAAGGGCTAATGCCCTGACCACTAGGCTACCACTGCCCCAGATCCTTGTGAGGATATTTAGTCCCAATAAGGGTATATAAACACACACACACATGCTTGGGTTACGTCCTTATTAATACATAGTAGTCTTAAAATGGTGTTTTAAAAACGAAAAAGATTTCCATCCAGGCGAGCATTTTAGCTCCTTAACAGAAATAATGTCTCATCCATATATGAATGCCTGAAAGAGCACATCACATGACCATTGATGTACACCGGGTATGCGTGTGCCGGTTTAAACAGGAAGCAGATTGTCTACTCGGCAGTTGGTATCTTTAGTTGTAGATCACTTGAATAATAGCTTGCCTTCTGTGCATGTAGCATTATAAAATGCAAAATTTAACTGCACAGCAGCTGCTAGCAAAGTCAACAAGGTCAGCGACGCTTGTAATTATCTATGCTGTATTTACCGCTGGTTGTCAAGGCTGATGCCATTTGTTTTCTTCTGGAAAAGGGTCACGTGATTGGAGGGTGATAAATCAGGGAAGGATATGTTGTGACTGATGAGAAAAGAAACAGGAAGTGAACTAAGGTGTCGGCGATCATCGTTTCCAAAACTCTACGTTTCTGGCGGTCCACACAAAAATGTTTTCAAGCTGAAACCGGGACCAGCAGCATTTTCAAAACACTCTGTTTTAGGGGCTTGAAAACTTTGGAGTAGTATAGATAGCCCGGCATAAACGGGGCCAAAGTGATGAGTTTTAAAACGAAAAGAACATGGCCTCTTTCATACCATGAAAGAGAGCCCACCTTCAGGTGGTAGAATGGGCTCAAGTCAGCAATATGAAACTATAGACAACAATATGATTTTTTTTTCTTGATCTTAATTAGCACAATGCTAAACAGTGTTGCACTCAAGTTCACTCAGGGTCCACATACAGAGCAGAGCCTGTAAAATTCTAGGAGAAGCTCAGATATTCACTCTAATCCGTGTGTACAGCGGACCCTCGACTCACGAACGCATTGGATGGCAAACAAATCGACATATGAACTAAATTCCTGAGCACATTTTGTACCGACCGATGAACAGACGTCCTTGACTGACGTACAGACGGCCAACCCATGCTTCACTTCACAAAGGTTCAGTTCTGGTCCAGCACTCATGGTGTGAATGTGTCTAATGGATTTTTTCGTTGTGTTTCACTGTATTTTTGCTCTATAAGCTTCATTACGGGTCCCAAGAAAGTGGAAATGGTAGTGAGAGTAAGAAGCCTAAGCGTATAACAGTTGAAATAAAGAAAGGAATAATCGCAAAACATGAGAAGCGCCACCGTATCCCTCCGCCATCAACTACATATCCACTGCAAAGGTAAAAGTCATCTGTTTATTTCATTTAGGTTTATTTTTCTGTAATTAAGGTGATTTTTAGAATTTTATTCTATGTTTTATTGCCACACATAAACCCATAATACTCTTGAAAAACATGTTTTGAGGTTGAAACACATTCATTGTATTTATATTCGTTTCATTGGGAAACACCGATTCGGGTCGCAAACAAACCGGGTCACGAACAGAGTCTCAGAACGAATCGATTTCATGAACTTTGACCTTTAGCCTTCCTACTTCCTAGTTTTGTTATAGCTTGACCATGCCTATGATGAAATACCTAATAATTTCTCAGGATGTCGTTACTACTTCACTTGATTACTGCATTCACAAACATTTACCAGATTTTTTTTTGATAATATAAAAACACAATCAGCACTCAGTAAAAGAAAAACGTGATTCATCGGGAGGAAAAGTGATGCGGAGAGTTGGAGGATTATATAGATATTTTGGTAGTCCTTAATTAAAAGTGTTGAGTTGGGCTTTAGAAGCTCGGGGGCCCTACTTCTTCCTTTGGTAAAAAACAATGTGGGAACATTTACTTTGCATGCGAAACTTTACACAGGTTTCACCGTGCGGGAAAAAATATGCCCGCTCTTCATAACATAACCCTGGTAGACACTCAGGAAGAATATTTAGATGTCCTCAAGGCACAGATACTCAGGGGTGAGACCGTAAACACACCGAATGAATTTTTTTTTACATTTATGAAAGATTTTAGAAATTATGGGGTTTGCTTAAGGACTGGACTTGAATCTGTAATCTAGCAATTCCTCCCTTCTGGAAGCCCTTTGAAAGGCAAGGGTTAGACTGGTTAATCCTGTGAGTCTCTGGAGACCCAAATAGGAAGAGAAAAGGGGTGGGCAAAGAGGACGAGGGACGAGGGCACAGATCGAAAAGATAAAGGCGAGCACTTGATTGTAATCTACACCGTGATATATTTGGTAGTGAGCCGCTTCAAACCCATTAGCTGATTAGGATCTGCATTAATGACCAATCTTTTGGTGACTAACGCTTTCTGAGGACATAAAAAAAAAAAAAAAAGTCCATTTCCTGATGCCATTGAAAAACTAGGACAGGATTTGAACTTGCACTTCCTCAGGATCAAACCACCATGTTCTTGGGCTACTATGGGGAACCATAATCATAGTGTCTAGTTCCTATAAGCACAGCTCTGGCTAGGAGTGTACAACCTACCTCTATTGTGCTCTCCATTTTCTCCTCTTGGTGACTTGGTAATCTGGCGGTTTCCACCAACCAAGGATAGTATAGAGGGTGAAGCTTTAGATTCGTATTTCTAGAAACAGTAGGACGCACAAGGAGACTCTGACTTTTATGGTTTGTGAAAGAATCATGGTCGTACTCCATTGCAGTGACCATCAGAGACAATTGGGCAAGATCAGCGTCGGACACACAGGCAGGCTGAGGACCCAGAGGATACTAGAAAACAAGGCTAGAGGACTACTTACCCATTATTCAGCATATATTCTCTAGTTATTCAGCTTATTCTTCAGTAAATATACAACGTTTTACAGACAGATGAATAAACCAGGGGTGGGCAATCCACGCCATGGAGGGCCGGTGTGCGTGCAGGTTTTTGGTACAACCTTTCTATCAGCAGTTATAAAAAGACCCTTCTCATGGTTCTAATCAGCTTTTTATTGGCTGATTTAAGAGGTCATTCCAAAAACCTGCACACACACCAGCCCTCCATGGCTTGGATTGCCCACCCCTGGAATAAACGCTCTGACGTAGCACTGCCAATGGAACAAGATCCAGAAAAACAAGCTCTTACCGTCTACAGGGGGCAGTTATGAGTTAAAGGTTTGCTTAGGGCGGACCTGGAACAAGCAAGCCAAACCTGGAGACAACCAGGAAGATATTTATCATGAACCCAGTTTTACTAAATATTGAATTTTTCAAAGCTTAATTAGATCCAACATAACGACATGTTGCATGTTGTTTGTGTCAGTAACGTTGTCCGCCAGAGCCACATGCATTCAATCCATATAAATGTGCACAAAAGGAATATGGCCACTGAAAATATACATATTTTTTCCCCTTTAGATCTTCTAATTACAACTTAATTTAAATTCTGATTGTTTTAGTTTAGTTTTCAAGCACACAGGTGACACAAATAGTGCTAAGGGTGAGCTGGATCTTCAGTGCACATTTTTACAACCTCCACGTTGAGCTGTGTTTCTATGGCAACTCAGCAACAGATAAAAGATGTCTGTGTGACGTTTTGCGGGGGATTTATGTCGGCATGGAGGGAGAATTGTCTTCTGAAAGTTCTTTCAGCCTTCTCAACCTCAGAACAGTGACTCTACTTAAGAATCACGCCACTGATCACAGGCTTTCGTTTGGCAGATGTCTTCTGAACATGAGTTTGTTTTGCAGAATAGGACATGATGCTTGTTCTCGTTTTTGCTAGGCTTTGTCTGCGCAAAGTGCCAGGATTCTGAGGCTTGTAATGTACATAATTTAAACGAACATTTCCTGATCAAACTGGGACATCCGTCTATCCATCCAGTGGTTAAATTGGGCTTTGGGACGAGGGGACGCCCTTGTTTGCATACTATATTACTGTCAATGTTCAACATCTTGCAAACTGTCTTTATTATCTCCTGCCATCAGTTCTCACATTAGCCATGCAGTTGTTTCAGTTGAATTCATGATCTTCCAAACAGTACTCTTTTTGATGAGGGGAAAAATGACACACTTCACGTGACATTGGGCTTTAATACTGTTTTCATTCCTTTTCCGCATCACCATCATTTTTGGCAATTTTGCCATTATTTTTGTCTTTAAAGCCACAGTACAGTGCAAGTTCTGCGTTCCATCGGTGAAGATGCAGTCATGTGCATATTTGGTATTGGGGTAATACAAAAGAAATGGAAATTAATCAGTTACATTTATTTTGTAATACTTAGGTTAGGTTAAGGACAATTTTTTAACCTGTACTTAGTAACTGTATTGGAACGCATTTGTAAAGTAACCCTCCCCACCCTGGCTGTTTGCCTGAGAAGCTAAAACCAGACACTTACAGAATGTCTAATTCTACCCAAGGCAGCTTGATAAATACACGTAAATTGTCCGTTAACTCGCAACTGAACTTTTGAAAACTTACCATGAAGCAAAATGATTTGACTGAATGCTGGAATGCTATTAATGCCATTAGAGACTATAACATGGGTTTGATTGTGTTTGGTATTTGATACCAATAACCTATAAAGTGGGCGGCACAGTTGTGTAGCTGTTAGCGCTGTTACCTCACAGCAAGAAGGTCTGAGTTCGAGCCCCGCAGCCAACTGGAGCCTTTCTGGTTTCCACTTTCTTCCTGTGTCCGCATGGGTTTCCTCCCCGTACTCCAGTTTCCTCCCACAGTCCAAAGACATGCATCAGGGATTGGGCTAATCTGCTACTCTAGTTGGCCATAGGTTGTCTGTCTCCATGTGCTGGCCCTGCGTTCGATTGGCTACCTGCCCAGGATGTACCCTGACTCTCGCCCAAAGTCAGCTGGAGTTGGCTCCGTTCCCCCCCCCCCCCAATCCGTAAACAGGATAAAGCGGCATGGAATGAACCTATTAGACTTGTTAACGTTGGTTCGGGTGAAGAATTCACCTCAAACATCTCTTATAGTCTTGAGAATTACTCAGTAATACCCATAGTCTATTATGTTTACTGGGAGATTGAAACCCTGGAAGTGTGATTATGATGATATGATACTGAAGGAGAGCTCAGTGATTTGGACATGAGGAGGAAGAGCTCAGCTCAGGCCCAATTCACTCCGGTCTCTGTCTGTGTGTTTATGTATGTATCTGTCTGTCTGTTTATCTACAGTATCTAATATTTTTTGCATGCAGGTGTTTTAATAACTAAGTACTAAAAGGGACTTGTATGGCAGATGCTTCAGATGAAGGGATTTAAAAACGCTTGTGGAATAGTTTACATGGTGAAGCTTCCTGGGACGAGAACATTGGGATTTTTCGAAGGAGTCTCAGTGTCGGTACATAACAGTCTTGGTTGTCAGGAAAGGTAGGCGGATGCAAATGCAGATGAGTGATTTTAACTGATGTGCAAGCAGACAACTCCCAAAAGGTGAATCAAAAACTTGGTCACAAGCAAGCAAGGGTCAGGCAATAAGCAAACAACAAGAACTAGGGCAAAATTAAAAAAATGCCAAAAACAGAGTTTATTAAAATTTGGAACAAGGGGCTGGGCAAAGTTAGACATACATGAACTGAACAGTATCTTGCACTGTGCGTGTGTGTGTGTGTGTGTGAGCGGAGTCCTTAAATAGTCCTTTGGTCGTGACTGTGAACAGGTGTGTGGTTGAAAGTTTACCGTCTGTGGTTCTGGGTACTGTAGTCCATGTTGGCCATAGTTCACCGCCACTTTTGGTGCTTATATGACACGGTAAAACAGTAAGCTTAATTCTTCCAAACTGGACCCCCTGCTATAGATTAGAAGAAATAAATCACTTTAGGCTCTTCTTGAACAAATAAAAATATTCTTTCAAGGCTGGCTGCATCACGCCACCCCATCATTGCTTCTTATAACAGAATGCTTTTAAAAAATCTCGTCTGCATGCGTCGGCTTCTCTCATTCCTGAGCCTTCCACCAATGGGCAGAAATTTGCTAGTGGAAATCATGGACACGCATACCCGTACACATGCTCCGACTCATGTACGTCCACCCCCTGGATAATTACAGTGGCTCAGTAGTGCGACGTGTACACCTAACCCTAATCCTAACCTGACGCTTTGAAGTATTTGCTTTTGCGTAAAAAATGTACTTTTGCATTAATATGCGCTCGATGATCAACCATTGCACTGAACAAAACTCTAACCTGACACGGAATATCATTATGCTGACCTAATGCCTCCTTTATTCGGTCTTTTTTCCTTCAACATGCAGAAATAAAGAGCAGAAGCGTGCAAACAGTCTTTGTGCCCGTTGTTAAATGTGGATTATTTTATTCTGTTTCTAAAGTTACCAATGTCTTATAATGAACCTAAACTGTATCTGAGAAAACCAGACACGAGGGAACATGTGAAATTTCCACCATTGCTCATTTCGGGATTTCACTTGCATTTCAGGGGCCATCTTTGACGAGTCTGCCAAAAAGGACGACGAGGTGTTCCGCATGGCGGTGGCCGACCTCAACCTCAACAACGAGATCCTTGAGACAGAGAAGATCACCTTCTCGGTAGAGTTTGTGGATGGGAACAACCCCTTCCAGGCAGTGCAGGAAGGTAAGTTTTAGCCTAGACGCACATTCCTCTGATTGTTTTGGCCCTTGACTACTGAACACAGGCGTTTAATTAATTGAAAACTGTACAGCAGGAAGTGTCAAAACTGAAACGTGGTGTAACGGAATAAACAGTGTTTGTACTGCAGAAAGAAATCAGGAGCTCAAAGCTGTTTTTCCTTCAGACGGATTTTGCGATGGAATACAGAGGCATGCAAATTTAAACTTTAGCCGTCATGATCATCAGGACAACCGGCACCAATTAACGTTTATCACAGCCAAGAAACTGCAAATATTTTCATGTTTTAAACTCTGTCTGATATTCAGAGTAAATTCAGAAAATAGACAAGTTGATAACACAGTAAATGTCTTTTTGTGCATTTTAATAGCTTGTTTGAGGATTTAGAAGTATATGGTGTCCAAGAGGCCTGGATGCATTGCTCATACACTTCACTGATGTGTGTGCTACGCTTTAGTTTCTGAACACTTCACTTCATAGGCCGTGAGTTGGTTCACGGATGCTGGGGACAAGGATAAGGGAAGAGGATATGACACATTGTCAGCCTTGAAGCATCAGGACCGTACTTTGCATGTACACCCATGCAGTGCAGTAACTGTTTGGTTTTTAGCCTCGTGTTTAATTTATGTTCCTATAAATTAGTTGTGAATTTTTACTGTTCTTTCCGTCGATTTATGGATTTTTAGATTTTATTTGTTTGAACGGGCATCACGGTGTATAGTGGGCAACATTGTGTCTTCACAAGAACAAGGATCCTCGGTTCGATCCTGATCTCAGATTATTCTTTCTGTGGAGTCCTGTGCATGCTCTCCCCAGGTTGTCCAGTTTCCTCCAGCATGCCATTTATTGCTTTCCTGAAAAATATACAAACAGGTAAACTGGCTATGATAAATTGCCCCTAGGTCTGAGTGAATATGTGCATTACGCCCTGCAGTAGACTGGCATCGTGGTTGGGGGGGTATTCCTACCTCATACCTAGAATTCCTGGGATATGTATTGGATGGTGCCTGACCAGGATACTACTACTTAAAGTAAGTTCTTAATTATTTAAAGTAATTTCATCAATACACTTAATAGTCCTTCATGGACTAGGTGCTGTCCCATTCTATCATTCATTGGCAATTCCTCTGGTTAATTGACCCTGGTTAAAAACTTATGAGTGTGTGTTAGCTTGTTATAAAGCTGTCAAAAGCCAGTGCTGGTTCTACACTAATGTAAGACTCGATACGTACGATCCAGAGTCAGAATCTCATGGAAACTGTGGCGATGAACCTGTCTGGCAAGTCAGAGCCACAAGGGAAATTTCAAATCATAACAAGTTTTATAATGCTCTTGTGTGTTGTGTAGCCACTGGTAATTCAGTGGCACAAAAAAAAAAAAAGTTTAGCTGTCGCTAGATTGCATAAATATTACTCATCACATTGTACATTTTTTTTTTGAGTTTATCTCTAGTAAAACTAATGAAGTGCATGATTGCTAGCTACATTACTTTACAGTATGTTCACTTCTTCAGTTAAAGTTAGCAGTGCGCTGTTAAGCACCATATTAAAAGTTAACCTAGCGGTTTGGTATAGGAGTTAAACTACCAGTCAAGGAACATATAAAGAAGATAACTGACTACTTTCCCCTTATAGGAAATTGTCCATGCAACAGGACAATTATGTATACAACATTATTAGCTCATCATGCACAAAGAGTGTATAAGCATGGAAACATTGTAAAACATGTTAATCATGCGTGCGGCACATTTAGCATAATGTTTTTACTCATGTTTTATTGCTGAGTAAAACAGGAAAGCAAGCAGTTTCAATTTCAAATGTTCACCAGTTCTGCTGTGGGTAGTTTGAGTTGGCATTTGTCCGAATCTGCACGATTTCCAGAGGACGTTTTTGGGTGTGTACAGGAAACCTGCACTTAGACTTCCATTCTGGATCTTCAGAGCAGATTGTTTATGCTCACAGCTCTTGCCAGAATATTGCCATTCTGGTGGCACAGTGTCATGCTGGAATGCTGAAATTCTGGAAATGTAAGGGTTTTCTGTAACGCTGTACTTTGTTACCTCTCCTAGCCTTCCGAACGGTCCTTCATGGAAGCAGATCAAATGAATTTCGTCTCTGCTAACTGGTTAAACACGTGAACTCAATTAATTTTTTATACTGTTTTACAATATAGATGATCTCAAAGCAGATTTGCAGACATCCAATCACTCCATATCACTTTTCGAATCCTCAGTGTGCCAGAGTGGGAAGACGAACCTTTCTAAAGGGCTCATCGTGGAGTCCACCCTCCTCAAGCCGGCCTTGGGAATCACGACTCATTTCATTTTACACAGTCTAGTAATTACAGTTTACATTTTTAAGTAAATGGCTGTTGAAAATGATTGTAATATACTAGAACAGCTTTGCACCATCTTAGTTCATCGGACTCAAACATGGGTTTGCCAAAAACTATGGGCTAGCACTTCTAGACTGAGGAGGTTGGTTTGGAGTTCTACTGCACCAGTTAGCCCTGCGACAATACTAATAATGTCCGAAGCATTTTAAGTCTGTTTATTTATTTATTTATTTTTATGAGTTTGTCTACTATTCTAAACATTTTGGCGTCTCCTTTTCTTACCTACCCTGAGGCCCTCCTACTCCTCCTATCCACGCCACATGACTTCGATATATCGCGAGTGTCCCCAGATAGTGACGTTTAACATTCTGATACCAGAATTTAATCTGTAGCCTCCCGAGACCCAAACTATAATGTCGTGTATCTTGTCATTTCTCCTCGCCTTTTCTGTTCCTTAGCACCCGATAACTATTGAAATTGATCGTGTCTTCAATCAGGAAGTTAATACCCAGTAGTGGTCTTATGAGGATCTTACAAGTGTATCTGGGAGAAAATGCCATGGCATCACTTGAGGACCGTGGTGTCTCATGGGACTGTTCAACGATGATTTGATCACTCTTTAGTGCTAGCCTGCTCTAGTATTGGAGGATTGACCTTTGGCAAAAATATAGGTGGCTGAGTCCACATGCAACATCAAAGAATTTTGGCATGCAGTCATCCCGCACCTATAGTGGGGGTTACGTTCCAGAGCCGCCCCCTGCAATAGGTGAAATCCGCGAAGTAGCGACTGTTCCGTCCTTTTCTCTGTTTGCTGACTGGACATCTAGTTTCCTGGGTTCTAGAATAGAAGCTTTAGCATGACGCTCGGGATTCCCTCTGACTCAGCGAATTCCTTTCTTACAC
>JAQLOM010000038.1:12846899-12859798 GCA_030068315.1 Chrysichthys thysi | reverse complement strand
AGTGTGGGAAAGGTTAATAAGAGAGTGGGAATGGTTTATAAAGCCTTAATATATATATATATATATATATATATATAATAAAATAAATGTGACGGCGCTACATCGCGGATTTCATCTTTCGCGGGGGAACGTAATCCCCGCGATAGGCGGGCGTTCACTGTATTGATGAATAAGGAAATTGGAATTTGTGTTCACAGATTTGCCCGGATGCAACTTTGATTGATAAATAAGAGCATTTGGCTTTTAAGAGAGTCTCCTGCGTTGTATGGCTAATATGGCGTTACGGCATGGCTGCTTGTTGTTGACCTGATGTTTTGCTCTTTGGATTATATAGTTTTTGCTTTACAGTTGATAAATATTTGATATAAGTTTAGATTGTTTTTTTTTTCATCTCTCCCCTCTCGCTGACGATGAGGTACCCATATGTCTCTATGAGACATCCGGAGATTTCAGGGGTCCCATTTCTAGGCCAGACGGTGACCAATCCTCTCCTGGCCGCACACTCACACCTACGGGCAATTTAGGGTAGCTAATTCACCTAACGTGCATGTCTTTGGACTGTGGTGGAAACCGGAGTACCCGGAGGAAACCCACGCGGACAAAGGGAGAACATGCAAACTCCACACAGAAAGACACCCGTGTCGAACGCGCGGCTCGAACCCAGGACCTTCTTGCTGTGAGGCGAGAGTGCTAACCACTTAGCAACCATGCCGCCAGGTTGGGGTTTACAATGAAGTTAAACAATGTATTAGCCAGCATATTGCCTTTAAGTAGAGTATATGGTCAGGGGATGGTATGTTAAGTGTGGTGAGTTTCAGCTGTGGATTTTGAACTGTTGAGAAAGCCAAACAAGAGTACATCTTGTATGAGAAATTTAGTCTTATAAATTTAGTCACGGACTGTTGCAGAGACCTAGGTACCCGAGACCTGCCCCTGTGTTGATGTAGGAATTTGATTTGCCAAAGATTTTGTTAGCTTAGACAGGTGCCCACCAACCCCCCATCCCCCCCCCAAACTAAAAAAAACAAATAATTAACTCTATTTTTGAAGGATGGTGCTTTATGTAATACAGGCAACATGTTGAGCATTATGCACTTTTTTTTAATAAGCCTTTATTTGCCCATATACCTTACAGCACAGAGAAATTCTTTTCTTTAACATATCCCAGCTCGGTAGAAAGTTGGGGTCAGAGCACAGGGTCAGCCATGATACAGCACCCTTGGAGCAGAGGAGGTGAAGTTGCTGCCAGGTGGTAACTTAGCGGTACTGGGGCTTGAACCCCCAACCTTCTGACCCAGAGCCTTAACCTTGGGCCCCTGCTGCCCCATTCATATTTAACACAGTGACCTGTTTCTACTGATGCAGTCCCAACTGGATTATTGCTGCTAATGGGAATTTATCTAATACTCAAATTATATGTTGGACCTGTCAGTAGTGTCTATAATGTACCTTTTGTCTATGATAAAAAAAAGATATTTTTATATTTATATTTTATTATAACTTGCTGAGGATTACTTTGTAGTGCCACTTGCGTTGTTGTACAGTTTATTTTCTCATGGTTGCATACAGAGCCCGCGCAACAGACGCCATTAGACCACGTGGCAATCGTTTATCTGCCACATTGAACGGCAAAATATTGCAGACTGGTCATGTTTGTGGTTGATTTTTGAAACTGGGGTAACAACGGTGATTTCTTGTTTGACATACAGCTGTAGGAATCAGTGAGGCTAGACAAAAAGGCATAGCATTTTACAGCAGGATCCGTGGTGAACGTTTTGCTTCTTTATATATAAGATTTTTGTTCCACTTCATTTCTTCACAGTCTTGATCGTTTTTCAGATTAGATAGCATGCTTCCCTAGCGTTTCAACTTGTTTGCCGGCACGTTGTAAAAAGTCATGACAGGTTTGCTGTCTCGATTAGGGTTTACTGTTCACTGAACTGGGCTACTGCTAATTTAAAATGAATCCCGAGGGTACTTCAGGCTGAGGATGGAGTCACAAAAAGTAGCTTTTTTTTTTTTTTTTTTCTCGAATAAACAAATTTCCTGGCAAATTGTACGGATCCTGCAGGATATCGGTTCACAAAGCATCATTCAGGTGTTCCCCATATTTGGACACACACACTGGTGAATCTGCCCGATGCTTCACGTGAATGTACACAGACATCTCAAAAGTAAATAGACGTCCCTCATAAAGTTTTATCTATGCGAACACCACCTGGTGCTGCAAACTTGTTAATATTTTATGATTTTTCATTTCAGATTATAGTATACAGATGCTCCCCAAGTTATGATGGCTCGACTTGTGATTTTTCGAAGATTTTACGATGACTATTGTGATCCGCTAAAAATTGTAAAATGTTCAGGCCAGCGTAACAGCATACGATGTACGCGGAAGTACACGGCCGACACCCGGAAGTCCATGGACAATACCCGGATCACTCGCCTTGCACGATGCCTCACTCTCTCCTACAACTCGCGGATTTACCTTGTGTATCGGTGTACTGTACAGTGCATTACCTTGGGTTTTTGTGATTATTAACAGAACAACTTCAGCGGCGGCTGTCCGTAGTGGGAGCTCAGTATTTGTGTAGCGGGGTATCACAGCTGGACGGAGCTCAGAGACACAGTGCGGCTGACTCCACCGGGTGCAGAACTCTCTGCCAAACTCTCTCTTTTGACAGAAATGTGATTTAAGTGAAGTCTTCAGGGAGTGTGTGTGGTCTTCTTTAAGAAAAGACTCGTGGGTGGCCTAGGCTAACCTGGCCTAAGATAGACCGAGTGTAACGGTGTTTAATTTGCAGAGAAGCACGGACGCTGTGCGTCTGGCCTCTATGCCACCATTACTGGGTAGTACTTTATCTCTTATGCTTTGTATTCTGGGAGTGTATGTGAGAGGGAAGACGAGCTGGAACTGCTATTCACTTTATTGTGGTGGTGCGTTCTGTTTAAAACAAATAAAAGAAATTAACTTGCTGCTGTGCCTCGCAGGTTAACTCGCTCCACAGGATAAAATATCGGTCTCCCTGTTAGCAAAAAGAACACATAAAGACCTCGGGGCACCGTGGAGCATGATAAATAACTCTACGAAATAAATACCAAAACAACTGAACTTCAACCGATAACTACAGATTCTTTAAAGCTAAAACAACACAACAGGACCACACAATCACTCATTTTACCGTATTAAAACTTGACAATTCATGTTCATCACGTGCAGCATTAAACACTCCTCTCTTCCCCATTCACGCAGCGCGGACTGAGATTTGCGCGATAACAACGGCATGAAGACGGCAGTGCCCAGAATACAGACATGTCCAAACAGAACTCTTTTCTTAAATGGGACTGTGGTCTGAAAACAAATATTTTAACACATCAAATAAAAGTTTCAGACAAACAGGAAAACCAATAAATTATAAACATATAATTTCAACCTGGTTACATATGCTAGGCTAAGCTAGGCTGAGATACCTAAGCTAGGCTAAGCGGTTCAACACGGTTGTTCGACTCACGATCCTTTTGACTTGCGATGGGCGTGGCGGAACGCATCTCCATGGGTAGCTTGAGGACTACCTGTATTAATTGCTCATAGCAACTTGCCATGCCTTGAACACCAGGGGTGATTTTCAAAGAGGGCGTATTGCGGGTCAGTCTGCGCGTCCCTGTTGAAAGGGCACTGATGTTGCAGAGCAACTCCAAGTGAGATGGACTACTTCTGTGAGGCATCTCCATCGACTTACTAATAAGTCAAAGCGGCTAGAAAGAAGTTCCTAGAAATGATGGTATCTAGATACTTTTGTCTGTGTATACTACACAAACACTTCAAGCGTATTGTTATGCTGTCCAGTATGGCGGCATAAACAGTGCAAAGTTGTGTGACAGCACGGGATCTAGAGACGCTCAAGGGGTTTTCAAGTATTCAAGATGTTGGGAATGAAATGTCTTGATTACCTGGTGCTCTCAACATGGCCTTGGCAGTAATATAGAAAAAAATGCTATGAAAAGAAAGACTTGAATGCGCCCAGTTACTGTGATCTAAGAGAGTTGAGGCGGGCGGCACGGTGGCTAAGTGGTTAGCACTGTCGCCTCACAGCAAGAAGGTCCTGGGTTCGAGCCGCGCGTTCGACACGGGTGTCTTTCTGTGTGGAGTTTGCATGCTCTCCCCGTTTCCGCGTGGGTTTCCTCTGGGTACTGCGGTTTCCTCCCACAGTCCAAAGACATGCACATTAGGCAGGTTGGCTACGTCGGTGTGAACGTATGTGTGACTGGTTGTCTGTCTCTGTGTTGCGTGATCCCAAGCCCCATGTTAGGGGAGGGTTAGGCGTAGGACTGGCGAACTCACCAGTCAGGCCACGTTAACTGAGCCCCACGGGGTCCGCTTGGCGCATCTATGGGGTGAGCCGCCGGTTGTACAAAAAGGAAGGAATAGGGAAAGAGAGGAGAGATTAAAGGATAACGTAGCTTCAGCCTGACCAGCAGAAATGATGAATGATGAATGATGATCTGTCAATAAGACATTTATTATTCATTATTATGTACAAACCTAGAAAGCTAGTAATTATTCTGAAAATCTTTATATTGCTAGCTTCTTGCCCACATACAGGGCACTACATGGGCGTGTGTGTATGTGTGTGTGTGTGTGTGTGTGTGTGTGTGCGTGCATCTTTCTTTGGGCAGTTATTATTGATGCCAGTGTGTGTGTGAACGCTGTGTCTGAGGGAGCACACAGGGCAGTAATGAGATTGCTATCTGCCAGCTTTCATTCTTCTGCATGTCTGCGTTTAGATGTGTGCAGATTGAGAGTGGGGGGCGGGGGGTTGGGGGGGGGGGGTGTCACAAATTACACTCCGCTGAGTGCCAGCACTAGACAGACCCTTTAGCCCTGTTGACTGCACACTGCTGGGGTGTTATTCAGCGCGCTTTCCTGCACCTTGTGCCTGTGACGGATATAAATATTGCATCCAGCCACAGTGGAGGACAAAACAGTCCCGGCAGTCCAAGTAATAAAGTCCAAATCAAATAAAAGAAAGTAGTTTGATGAAATGTAAGTGGGGAGGTGTTATAAAAGCCACCGTTTCTGATCACATTACGCAGCAATGCCACGCTCAGCTCTCCACCACACCATGCGCTCTGTCTTTCTACTCGCTTTCTCTCACCTCTCCTCTCGCCCCTGCTGGATGGGACCTTGTTGCTGTCTCAGAGCTGGAGGACCACAGCACGGCATCACAATGAATGAGATTTCCCCCTTGGTCACTTCTTGCGCCAGCAACCATTAAGGTGCGTTAAAGTACACTGAGATCCTTTGTCTTTTTTGTGGCAGACAAAAGATGACTGTTGGCTCATCCGATTCCACCCAGCCACCAACAAAGGGACTTTCTGCTCCTTTTATCTGGAACAATGAGAGCAATGGGCATAAAACAACACACACACACACATGCAGCTGAAGTCTGGAGAACATCGGGATCTTATATTTACAGTATGCTCACGATCCAGCGAATGGAAAAAAACAGCCTGCTTTCGTAAAATCACACAATCAGACGGCTACAGATCTGACAGCTAGTCTTGAAATAGGTTTGTTTTATCTCTCAAGACTTACTGCCCGTCCTGCACACACACACACGCACGTACACAGGCCCTATAATTATCTCCCTTCTTGAATTTCTTTTCTGTACAGTCTCTAGTGCTTGTGGGATAGTCGCTTTCACACTACACGTGACTGGCCTCTGTATTATAGTGACGTCTCCACAGGGCTCACATAGAATATTCTACTGACTCAGTTTGAGTCCAGTTACAATAATCCCCCCCTCACACACACACACACACACACACGCGCACAGCTTTTGCCCAGCACTTTGTCCTGTGTCCGCTTGTGGTGGATCTGGACCCTATCCTGGGGAAAAAAATTCCAGTATGGGATGCCAAGCTATCTCAGGACACCATGCGCACACACTTTCACACACTCATTTACACCTATGGGACAAGGTTACCGTGTTTTTAGGGAGGAACTCGAAGAAACCCATTCAGACATTCTGACATCTGCCAGGTGAAAGTAAGAGACAGAAATGTCAAAATAAGGATTGAATAAGAGAGCCTTGAGCTATGAGGTGGCAAGTCTAGCTCTTGTGAAACCATGCCACAAAAGTGCAAAAACAAGTAGTTTGACAGCTGAGGTTAGTGTAAATGCCAGTTCGTATGTAATTTTAGGACTTCCAACACAAGCTACTGGTAGAGGTATTAGAAGATGAGGCCTGAATGAAGTATTTATAATTATTGAATATGTTTATTTAATACTACTACTACTACTAATAATAATAATAATAACTAGACTGCATTTCTGCAGAGAAAATGTACAGTGTGTTTGGTCAAATGTTGCCAGCAGCAGCAAGCACACTAATAAACACAAGAGCTTGTTGGCCAACCTGCGCACTAACAGCCTGACTACATAGACAAGACCCAGGATGAGTCTCAAACGCCTTTCTACTGTGAACAAGCAGACTCCTCTCACACCCTAGGTAGTGCACATGTATAGGGAGTAGGGAGCCATTTGAGACTCGGGGCAAGTTTTGAAGGATAAAGAGCGTGTTTATGGTTAAACGACAACATGGAGCTCATTTCGACTCTGAGCTGAAAATACATCCAGATTAAAGTGACTTTATAAATCCAAGGACGAACGTTTAAAACACGGAAACCTGTAAAGCCCGAAGTGGCCGCTCAGCTCGCTCACCTGAACCATAATGTTGTCATGAAAGCCGCCCCACGGCTCCGTGTTCGCGTTTTTGCCTCCTTCCGATGCCGACATTTTAGGCCTTAAAGTAACAACACTACAACGCAAAGTTCAACAGCTGCACGACTAAAACGAGCCGATACAAACACACAAATATTCACTAGACTGCGTTTCCACAGAGAAAATGCAATGTTAAAGAACTCCTCAAGGCCCTAGAGAGCAGCGGATTTGGCATGAAATTGGGTGGAAAAGCACACAAATGACTCCTCAAGGTCCTAGAGACGGCTGCATTTTCACAGAATTTCGCGGAAAAATGGGAATACCGAATGAATGACAAGCGGTAACGAAACCATTTGAACAAGCCATCATGCCCTAATCGGCACGGACGTCTCAGGGTTGGAACGGTATCTCTAGCTCGAAAGCTCTAGGAGGAGTAGGGGGCGGAAAAAACGGGTGAAGGGAATGATAAAAATAAATATTATGATTAAAACTTAAGAAGAACAATAGTGTGCCTGCATAGCAAGCACACTAATAATAATAATAATAAACCATAATATTTTGGATATTTCCATCCATCCTCTACATTGCTTATCTCTCAGGGTCATGGGGAAGCTGGAGCCAATCCCAGCTGACTTTGTTCGTCTCTGTGAAAGCCCTGCAAAAGATCGGTGACCTGCCCAGGGTGTACCCCACCTCTCGCCCAACCCTTCACACACACATTCTCACCTATGGGCAATTTAAAGCAGTCAGTTGATGTGATCTGTATGTCTTCAAGCTATGAGAGGAAACCAGAGCGCCCAAAGGGAAACCTGTGTAAGCACATTGAAGAACATGCAAACAGAAAGGTCCCGGTCGCTCAGCAGGTTTGAACCCAGAACCTTCATGTTGTAACGCGACAGTATTAACCACTACACCATTTTGGATATTTGAGTATTCCATTGCGTAGAATTACTAATTATTTAAAGATATAAAGCTACAGCACTTAATTGCGTAATGCTGCGCACAAAATGTTCTCAAGTGTTTAAACGCTCAGGCAAGACTCTTTGAAATCCCTGAAATAGTACATCACAGTTAAAACTCTCATCTCCAGTCAGATTAGGGTTTTTTTGTTTTTTTTTTAATGTTTACATTTTTTTTGCACATCATGCATCACGTATGATGTACGAATGAACAACCTTATACGCTAAAGAAGGTCTGGTAGCTGGGTGACCGTGTCAGTGTTGTGAAGTCTCCGACACCGAGAGTAGCCCCAAACACTGACCACTCTTCCAGACCAGCAAATAACAGTGACGGTGCCAGGGCTGAAATGCTCATATGGAGCTGTTGCCAGATTTTAAAAGGATACAAGAATGACCTGTAGTTTTCTTGCCGAGCCGGTGTGTTAGTTGTTTTTCTAAATAACTTCTGAAATTATAGCCAGCCAACATGCCTTGTATCCAATGTCACTGTAGGTTTTTTATTATTATTTTTTGGCTAGCCAGTTAATAACGCACTTACAGTGTGTTCGAACTTTCAAGTGAGAACCAATATAATCCAAATAGTATCGAACAGAGCAGTTACCATCTGGCAACTCTGGGATTTGAAGCCAGAGACATCCAGCCACTGAACCTACAACTGCATTACGATATTAACATTCGCTATTACTAGACTAGAGCCAGGAGTTTTATTCGCCTTTATTTATAGTCTACGTTTTTCAGGTGTTTGAACGTAGGGAGTGTTTTTGTCGACACTTCATTGCCCTGGTTGAAACATGACCTTAAGCTTTTACAGGAGGTACTCCAACAGCAATCAGTAATGCCCAGGGGATCCTTCTGCTTCTATTACTTCAACAAAGAAGATATTTATAGAACCTGTTCCACTGAATTGTACAGCTGGATCACAGGCCAAAAATAAATGCTGCTTAAAATAAAGAATTATACCTTTAAATATATCAAGTGTTACACACCCCAAGTTTGGTCTAGGGTAGGGGAGTGAACATGAATGTGGGATCAGAAGGTTTGATCGTGCTATCTCCGATAAACGACCAGGACACAAGACCACAACGTAATGCAAAGTCACACACGCGGCACCACATATCTATAAAAATAGCCTCAAGGTTTAGTAAACCACTTCTCGGGCACTGAGGTACCACCTTTTCATTTGTTTTAGTCTGGGCTCTTAACCGTTAAGTGCAGCAATTTGTTCGGAATCACAGCTTACGATTTCCAAGACATTTTAAAATCCTCAACAGGTGCATATTGTTGGATATTAATGTAGCAAAATACCCGTCTACACCAGCCTATTACCAATCCCCTCTGTCGAGGCGAAGGGTAGTGAAAAGTGAGACGTTCGGAGTAAAAATCTAAGCGAAGATTCAAGAGATTAAAATTTTCAGTCTCATCTGCGGCACGCTGCCGTGGCTGGTTGGCATTTGTTCGCGGGAAGCTGCATGATGAAAGCGTTGTTTAAATACATGTCTCTCAGTAATATTGGATATTGGGTTATCGATCTCGCCGTCACTGGAGGATCTATCGGGTGTAGTCTGTCTATTTAGGCAACGTAATTTAACATCATTTCAGGCTAAATTGTAGGCTCAAAGGTGGCTGATTCAGTGCTGTGCAAACACCAGCATGGAGCCTGTTTCTCTGTACCCTTGAGAAGATCCTGACGGTGACAGCATGCCTTCTCGTCTCTGTCTTGGCATCGGGACAGATTTGACGGTTTACACGCTGAGGTGGCAAACAGACCCATGCTGTCGTGTCAGCCCCCCTCGAGCACTGTGCCCTGGGGTGTGACCTGATTCAGCATGCCCATCACATTCCTCACCTTTGTCCAGCTCCAGGCAAGGGCACTCGAGTTGAACTCGCACGTCACCCGGCATTTACTGATGACGCGTTCCCGTCTGGTGCTGCTAATGGAATTTCTGTATTAACCTTCCATCAAAGAATCAAAAAGCCGGTGATCCTGAGTAAGACGATTTGCATCAGGTAGCTCCGCAGATGACGGTGCATGAGTCTTCCTGCGTTTAACATGTCTAATGCCGGAGTCAGCACTGACGGTGTCCATTATTTACTCATTAGTAGCATAAATGTGGCAGGGACTAAATCATGCTGATGGGCTGTTAAGAGACTAGACCATTAAAATCCCATAGGTTGTTCCCGGTCATGCGGAAGGGATAGTCACTATTGTCCCCTGAGGCAATGCTGCTAATATATTATCTTCAAGTCAGACTGGATGAGATTTAATAGATTTCTTCTTAATAATAATTTGCTTGGTGACTCTGCACAGAGACAGCTAGCACTAATATTAGCCCAAGATGGATTACCAGGAGATAGGTGCGGCATTTTCTTTAAAACTAGTGACAAGCATTTAAAAAAAAAAAAAAAAAAAACCACTGCGCTGCTAGTCTAATGCATAGAGAGAGAACACTGGACATTTTCACACAAAATGTATTAGTTTTAATCCGCATCAGTTTTGCTGTGTTTACACCTGGTGCTTTCGAGTTGCCAAAATGGAACCTTTTTTTTCCTTCTTTTTGCTGCTGGCTCCATTTTAGATCGAAAATGTTATAGCGTGGACGGTCGGAAACGACGACGCAGACCCAGATGTTCATTTCCTGATTGGGCCACATCAATTACGATGTATTCTTTCCTGATTCGGCACACTCGTCACATGACCCTTTTCGGGAAGGAAACAAACGGCATCACTCCCCATGCGGAATGCAATATGGATAACCAATTAAAGCGTCGCTGACCTTGTTGTCTTTGTTAGCAGCTGTTGTGCGGATGAACGCTGCATTTTTATAATGCTACATGTGTTTCTTTCATGCACTGGAGGCGCGCTATTATTCAAGCTATCTGCACGCAAGCTACCAAGTGCTGAGGAGACAATCTGCTTCGTGTTTCTACACTTGCACGCCCAGTGTACATGATCGGTCATGCGGTTTGCATTTTCAAGCATTCTGCTATGGAATGAGATTGTTTCTGATATGGAGCTAAAACATTTAAATGGACAGGGATCGTTTTTACTTTTAAACGCCTTTATGAAATGAAAACGTGTTAATGTAGATGTAGCCTAAACCCATTCCATTTGATTTTTTATTTAGTTTAAAGGGATCATTGCGTTGTTTTGTCATTAATTTTGCGGTGGAATGCCCCGTGAGTCGGTTTTGGTGGAAAAAAAAAAAAGAAAAAAGCTCTGCGGCTCCTGTTTCAGGCTGTTCTAGTTTGGTGGAATAGTGGGTAGGGGGAGAACGACAGGATTTCAGCTCTTACTCATGACTATTCATGACACACAAACGTATGAGCTCTGATTGGCTAACAGCACTGTGACACTCCATCCGGTGAGGGAAACCTTGGGTGGAAAAGTTTATTTTTTACTTCCAGCCTGGGTGGGAACCAAGGTGGGTGAGGCCATGAATACTAATTTTCAAAGTGACGTCATATCGATGGGCTTCTTCTGATTCGCTCGTTTTTCCATCTATGTTCTTTCTATGGCTAACACAGACACTATGGGGGTATTTTCACATTTTCATGTGCAGCATGCATAGGCAACTCAGAGTGACCTATCATATTTCAAAAAGAGCAAGAATTAAATGGTTTCTCGTGGAATGACCCCTTTAAAGATAATCGGTGGGCCTACAAGTCGGTGTTAAATTGCAAGCATTTAATAAATTTTTTTAATGCTGTAAGCAGACAGATTGGCCGTTTCCTCTGTGCCATAAGGACACAGTAGTACACGCACCTGGCTGGTATACTTGGAAAGGCAGAAGTGTCCGCAGATGGACAGGATTCAGAATAGGATTTTGGCAGCGCTGTGTGGCTTTTAAGCAAGCACTGGTGCATCTGCCTTCCTTGTGCCCTCCTGTTATACCGGTTCAGCACCTGGAGCTGATGCACAGGTTCCAGAAAATAATAGCGAGACTAGTGGGATCTGTTATGTTTGGGCATTGCGTCCTAATGTGTAGGAGACTGACACTATCTGAAGTGTTCAAATTGCTACAGTGGCGTAGAACGGCCTTGTTGTCTGATGGCCTGTTGGTTGAGGGTCCCTCGATAGTCTGTGAGAAGTGTGAAATTAATTCGACATTAGGCCTGTCTATCAGCCATGTAATTATTTGCTTTTCCGCCAGAGAGCATGCGCTTCTCTTCGTGCCCCCTTGCCGTCCAGCAGGCAGCGACCGAGGGAAAGCCTGTTTCTGTCTCACTCTCAGCACCTCTGTGATGATTGATGACTCTTCGTGCTGCTATAAAACCAGACAACACAATATTCAGGCACCTGGAGAAAAATGCAACATTCACAAAGCCGCAAGCACTGGTTATGTGCCGAGTCTTCAATTACGTTTTTTTAGGAAGCACGAAGTGACTCCGATGCTATCAAGTCAAGTGTCGGTGCCTGAAGATACCCGTCTGTGTGCGTGCGTGTGTGCGTGTGTGCTGGGTGGATTGTCAGTAACGAAGGCGCCTGTGAAATCCTGGAATCTTTGTGCAATTTGAAATGTATTTTCTGCGCTAAGCTTGGCACATTAAGTGATTATCTTGGACAGACACTGTTTCAGATTACAATTCCTGGTTTAAAGAAATTACACCGAAGATGAAAGAAGTATTGTTGTATTTGCTTGTACAATCCACCGGTGTTTAGAACACCACCTCGAAACTTTCCGTAACGAGCGTGGCGGATGCCTTAGCACGCTTTCTCATTTCATCTGTGCGCCTGTACCATTTGTTCAAGTAAACACAACCATATTCAGAGTGCACTGCATTTGGGACAGGGCTGGTGCTATCTCATCTTATGAAAAGTATTTTTTTTATATGGTGTAGCCTGTTTAAAGTATACACAGTTAACCCCCCCTGCCGCGTGGGTTACGTTCTGGCGCCCCCCCGCGATAGGTGAAATCCACGAAGTA
Source organism: Chrysichthys thysi (assembly GCA_030068315.1). NCBI lineage: Eukaryota > Metazoa > Chordata > Actinopteri > Siluriformes > Claroteidae > Chrysichthys > Chrysichthys thysi. The sequence continues at coordinate 12,847,190 of JAQLOM010000038.1, read as the reverse complement.
GTGACGTTACACTTATTTTATTACTTATATACTGTATATTTTAAGGCTTTATATACTCTTCCCACTCTTTTATTAACCTTTTCCACACTCTTATAAACACTTCTTCTGCTCTTAAACACTTTCTACGCTCTTAAACAGACGTCATTTTAACAACATATAAAATTCGACATGGTTACTATACTCAGCAAAAAAAGAAACGCCCCTTTTTCAGGATTGTGTATTTCAACAATAATGCTGTAAAAATCCAAATAACTTTACAGATCTTCATTGTAAAGGGTTTAAACAATGTTT
>JAQLOM010000038.1:12799922-12813669 GCA_030068315.1 Chrysichthys thysi | reverse complement strand
CTGTCTCTGTGTGTTGCCCTGCGGTGGATTGGTGACCTGCCCAGGGTGTATCCCGCCTCTCACCTGATGTCAGCTGGAATTGGCGCCAGCTTCCCCACGCGACCCTGAACAGGATTAAGCGGAAGAAGACGAGTATTATATATAATAAACATTATTATTATATATGTTTTGTTTTGTTTGGGTTTTTTTTTTTTGTAAATTAAGCTTTTTCTCTGCTTCCACAGACCCTTAGATAGACCTACCTGCTGATTTAATATTTCATAGATGCCAAACTGAGAGGAGGAAAGGCACCTTTGGTTGTTTTGCTTTCATTTATTTAGCAGCCATTTTGTCGGAACCTCCATTGGAAATGAGGGCCACTTATAATCTAGGCCCAAGCGTGGTGGTTCCTCAGTATGAGTCGACATTTTTGGAAGCTTTGAGGGGAAGTCTGCATCACATTGCATTTGCATTAGAATTGAGACTTCGCTCGCTCATAAATATTTAAAAATGATCTGTTATGGCGCAGTTCACAGAGAGAGTCCCGACTGCCTATGCAAATCATTCTAAATACGTTGTCAGGAAAGATTTTTGCCATGTAGTGCCTCTGGTCATAAATGGAAAAAGAGAAATGGCAGGGAAGCACTGGAGGCATTTTCATTACCATGTTAAATCCAAGGGCTTATTCGCGGGAGAGTTTGGCATTCGCAGAAAACCATGTAGGAGGGCAGTTTGTTTGGAAGTTTACCAAAAATAAGTCCAGTTTCTCTTGCATATGTGTACTCGCATGATGTTCAGGGTTCGTGAGCTTTAGACTTGAAGGGACTGTGAAGAACTCTGGACAAATGCTTTTTTTTCCCCCTCTGGCAATGTTTGCAGATTCTGACCGAACTGATTGTGCATCATAAACTGGGCAAGCTGTATACAATCTCATCAGTTGTGAAGAAAACCTGTTGATATTTGATCGCAACAGCCAACCCAATCTACACCTCCCTTCAGTGCGCCAGCCAAAGCGCCCCCCTCACACACACACTCCTAGACATGCTATGCTAAGATAAGGACACTAGCAACGACACCCCCACCCCCATCTCCTCTACCCTGCCCCTTCTCCCGTCCTGTGATTGGCTGGATTATGCTCCCTGTTTCCCCGTTGCTGATTGGCTGGAATAGCGTCGTGTGGTTAGGTCTGAGCCACCTTGTTTGTGTCCCTGTTTACCGAGCCAGAACACGCCCACAGACAGTTAGCGGACTGTGAGGAGTTACTTGCTAAATTTCACAAAAATTGTACTGGGTTAAAATTGATTCATTTTAAAAGATTTGTGTCGCAACGAACCCCACCTGATTAACTGATTGAGGAGATACATAACGAAGGAAACAGTGCAATATCCCTTGCCACTAAAAGGATTATCTATCTTCACCCCAGCCCTGCCAATATCCCCCGATCTTATATGGCCAGCTGACCGCATCATGTGGCGGGATCCCGCTTTTCTTCCAGAGTCTTGTGCCGTTTTCCCTATAAGAGCCCAATTCTCCTCCATCCTGACAAGGAGCTAAATGGGATCTTATGCTTGACATTACATTGCGAATGCATTTATCACAGGTCAGCAGCTTCTCGCAGAAACCGTCCTGTGCGGCCAGCATTTCAGAATGTGAAACAAGCAGATCCCTACACACTTTTTATTTCTGCTTTGATATTTCTGCCTGTTTTTCTTCCACTGTGGAATCCCATATATTTTTGATCAGATAATGATATTTTGAAACTGACAGAAGCATTGAGGCTTGAAAATTGTTTCGTAGGGCAGAACAGAGTTATGGGCAAAAACAACAGCCTAGATTAGGTTTTTTTTCTTGCTCTGACGGGCAGTGAGGAGCATTATGAGTAGATAAAACAATTAGAAGTGCAAATAGGCGGCACGGTGGCGCAGCAGGTAGCGTTTCCACCTCACAGCACCACGCTTCTCAGCTCCATCATAGGTGGAGTTTTTCTGCAGGTTCTTTCTGTGCCCTCAGGGGTTTCCTCTGGATTCTCGCCGGCGGTCTTCCCAACACCCAAAAACATGCCAGCAGGTGGATAGGCTATGCTAAATTGCCCCTAGGTGTGAATGATAATGTGTGTGCACATGGGGGCCTGTGATAGACTGGCATCCAATTCAGACTGCAAACAAGAAAGGACAGGAGTGCCTACAATGCACTTAATCCCTGCTGACCAGCTATCACATCCCAAAACCCAGGCTGGCAAGGGCAAGCTGTTTGGGACAAGATAAAGCTGGTAGACCAGCTAGTGTTCTGGTTGATAAATCAGGTGAGATTTGGACACCTATGCTAGATGAAGCTACCGCTGCATTCCCATTGGGTTTTTCAGCTTGTCTATTAATTCACAGAATCAAGAATCGAGATTTTCTTATGATAATAAGCACTTGGGTATATCGTTAGCCTCATAGCATAATTGCCTAAGTCATATTTCAATGAACAATCACTTAGGCAATTATGCTATGAGGCTAACAATATACTACTAGCTGATTCCCCAGTGGCGTCGCTCACTGAGTCCAAGGGAAAATGACGATGTTTCCGGTCATACATGCGTATAATGTGTTGTGTGGTCATATGGCATTTCCATTTCAAACACCAAAAGAATTTTTTATATATAGATACTATTGTCTGAGTGAGATTATGTTTAATCTGACAGCGCACGTCTACCAGGGTGAGCAGCTCTGCTGGGTTTTATTCAGCCTGTGGTGGATTACTCAGCTTACGACGTTACTTAAAATTGTTTTGTTTACGTACATTAAATTATTTTGACTAACATGACGTTCCTCCACATTCATCTTTGACAGGAACAACCAACAGAGACAGTAAACATGTAGCATACGTACGGTGTGTGCGGAATTGAAATGAATTCATTTCGAAGAAAGAGTGAGGCGTGGCATTTTTTTTATGTCACAGATGGCGCCGCGAAACGGAGAAACTCACAGTGTCGTCTTTTGTTTCATTCAATTAATTGACAAGTGAATATTAGAAATATCGAAGATTGATTTTGCGTGCTAATATTTGGAAATGTTCCTGGGAGTCGTATTTAAATGAACATAGGCTCTTTTTAACTATCTTGCCACATCGGTCACGGAAACAAATTAGCCCTGCGTCTCCGTTAGCTTACCTTTGTGCACTATGCTATCTGTTCTAGACCATTACTGAGTTCATTACAAGCACCAACTGGCTTTTCCTAGAACGGTTAGTAAATGCCTTTGAAAGTAAGGTCCGAGTTTTCCAGAAGCAGCCCAACAACGATGAGGGCCGAACAGGACGTTTTAAGAGAACCTGAGTTCGTCGGTGTGTTTAATGTTGCTGAGTATAAAATGACTAAATGTTTTACACATCGCTTTGGAAACCTGATGGACTGGAATGTTTGGGCTCTGCCATGTAGTCGACTGAATGCCTCTTTTAAATCTTCTGGACGAACATAAGATACGCAACGAGCATGTGAATAATATTGGCAATCACGCTGTCACCGCTTCTCAACAAAGCCATTCATGCTGTGCCATATCACCCCACCCCATCGTGGATTATTTGCCCGTAAGAGCGCACCGCGACACAAGAATCGTTCCTTTGGTTTTCCGTAGCTTATGTACACAGACAGTAAGTTATGCCATAATAAAACATTCAAATGTTCCAGTAGGCCTTTATTATAAATCAGGAATTTAAACAATGCAGGCTGATGAAGGCTTCGTGTCATCCGTGTGGGGTTGTTTGGGCAAAAAGTTTGGGAACCTGTGGAAGAAAACGTTGATCAGAACGAGTAAAGCTTTTTCTTGCTTTGAATCACCCACATACTGGTTAGCACAGTTGCTGACTTTGAATTTCTTTGAAGAGCTGGGTAGCTCACTACTGAAAGAAGCTTTGGGTTTATAATATTTCCTGTTTGTTGGCATATTGTTCAAACTTTGCTGAACAGTGTCGATGGATGTGCCAGATGGATGATGCTCAGGTATGCAAAGGGCAATTGCTTGTGTCGGTCTCTCCTAATGTGAGCTACCTGCATTTCTGAGTGCCTGCGCAAAAACGCTTGCTGAGTGCTTCAAGGCCAAATTCAATGCTAAGTCTATGTCTTAAAGTGAATTTCTTCCCAACCCTCATTAAAGTTGTTTTTTTTTTTTTTTTACCATACCCATTTGAATTTATAGTTTCAAGGCGGTGTTTCCTTTAGGCCAAGTACATGTGTAAATTATACATTTATGCAGCCCTATCTCTGGCCAACTGTATGTAGCCCACAAATTTATTACTAACTTATGACCAGGAAGGCATTATGCAAATGTAGGTTGCAGAGAGCAAATCAAATGCTCTCTGGAAGTACGACCAGCTGCTAAATGCAGAGAAAGAATTAAGCAGCTAGTCATTTTATTTGCACTCTTTTACACCCTTCAGGAACCTAAGATTCCAGGATGGTGGTGTAACAGGGCACGCTCACTGGCATGGGCTCTAGATACAGCAAAGCAGGCTGAGGTTAGCATGGTTAAAAGCACAACAATGATTAACGTGCGGCCAGTATATTTTCCAGCACAGGCTCTAGTAAGTACTCGAGCAATAAAGATGTGTGTAATCATTGTGGATCATTTTTCCGTCGCTTGAAAACGAACACGAACCCCATCACTGATGGTGAAATTCACTAACTGTGCAATTAACAGCATTTACATGTGTGTTCAGTAGATACACATAGTGCATTTTCATGGCGTTGACTGAACGACCTCCTGAGGCTAGGTCTACCACTTTGGGAAACGGGGTGAATAAAGTGCGGCTGAGGTGCCAGGAACGAACGAGCTTAGTATGCTACGTTGTAAACCACTGCATTGGATCATTTTGAAAGCTGTAATATGTTTCTAATAGGTCTTTACTCATCTGTCTTGACTTAATCAAATCCTAGCTTCGTTTACTCACTACAAAAAAGTTGAAGGCGAAGTAAGGATTACAAAAAAGGGATAAATATGAATAGTCCTTTCGAGCCTTGAGTGGTTCATAAGGGGTAAAAATTCCCAATGGTTTCCATGTGTCGGAAGTTCCGAATTACAGGGAGTCCTCGGTTTACGGCGTCATCGACCTACGGCGTTTTTGTGGTTATGTCGGGCGCCGTCTCCCATGAATTTATTGAAAAGTCTGAGAAAGAGGCTTTGTTTACATTCGCCATCGATATTTAAATGAATGCGGCGCTCAGGATCAACCTCTCGACCAAACCTGACAGAGTTCATACAAACCCTGGGCACAAATGTACGGGCCAATCAGAATCGAGTCCTTCGCCACGTGCAATTGTTTTTCTTTTTTCTTTTCGTTACCTAGTTGGAGATCCAGGTGCTGTATTTGGCTGTTTTAACATTATACAGTGTTGGACAGTGTGTGAGTTCCGACCAACGGCGAAAATCGTGTTAGGTCGACCCGTAGGAACGGAACTCCGCTGTAAATCGAGGACCCCCTGTATAAAAGTTCACCACAAAATCACAACACGTGCACTGCTATAGCTTTCAAATGCTAGAATAAATTGAATAGATACACAATACAGTAATCCCCCACCTATCGCGGGGGTTACGTTCCGGTGCCCCCCTGCGACAGGTGAAATCCACAAAGAAGCGATGTTACATTTATTTTATTATATATATATTTATATATAAGGCTTTATAAACCCTTCCTGCGCTCTTATGAACCTTTCCCACACCCTTATAAACACGTCCTATGCTCTTAAACACTTTCAACACTCTTAAACATACGTCATTTTAACAACATATAAAATTCTACATGCGTACTTACTGCCAGTGAGGTCACTTCCTGTTTATAGCCACCCTAGCCAATCCTAGTGCTCCCTCATGGTCACCTGACTGATCGGCCTGACAAGGCGGAAGTGACATAAACTGCGATTACATTGTGTATTCATCCGCTGATGAAATACATACTGTATCTTATTTCAGTTTAATATTCTTTTAATATGTTTGATTCAACATATTTTTAAATATTTTTTATATTCCAGACTCCCGTGAAATGAAAAAAAAAAGATCTGTGATTCAGAATTTTAAAAACCGCGATGCACTGAACCCGCGATAGGTAAACCGCGATATTGCGGGGGATTACTGCATATCATTTCAAATAATCTGAAAGCTTAGCTAATAACAAAATATTAATAAACTTCTTGTACCTTGATACTTCCTAAGATTAACCCATAGCATATCAAAGAACCTCTTATGACCACACACACACACACACACACACACACACACACACACACACACACACACACACACACACACGTTTTCAACACTTCAGAATAGAAGATGATCTTTGAGAAGAACTGCAGGTGTTAACAGCAGTCATCTTGCTTTATCACCTTGCAAAATATCGCTTCACTTGGTTAAATATTTTGTCCACACATTGATGATCTCAGAAGACTTGACAGAAGCGAGAATAATGGTCGAAGCCCGGATGTTGAAGGCGTTAGTCTGAGTCAGTATTGTCCTTGTTAGCTAATGCCTGTTTGGACTGGTGCTAATGAGCTATCGAGCACTGTGGCCAGTCCTAGCATTTTGCTGAAGGTTTCCAGAGCTAAAGGTGACACAACCTTGTAGGTTTCAGTGAGAGGCCTGCTTTTGTGGCTTTTTCTAATGGAGGGTTGCACTTTTCTGGGTCAGCGTTTCAGGCTTATTATCTTTCTCACTGAGTTTAAAAAAAACCGAAAAACAGAATACTTAGCCGATGAAGAGAATAAAACAGAAGGGTAAACTGGAGCCGGACATGAACACGCAGTCCCCTTCAAAATTACTGGAACAGGGAGGGCTTTTTTTTGCTGTTCACTGAAGACATTTGTGCATGAAATCAAAAGCTGTATATGAGAAGAGAGATCAGAGTTTCTGCTTTTTATTTAAGCTTTAGTTAAGTTTGGTTTGCTTTAGTTAAGAAGGAACATGAAGTCAGGTCAACATGGGGACCAGTGCCCTGTCTATGGGGAAAATGCATGGCAATCTGAAGCTGAGAAAAGGGGGGAATGCTTCAGACGATGTTTCATAAACACTGGCTTTAACCAGTACCACAATTTGGAATGTCCTGGAAAAGAAGGAAACCACTGGTGTCCTGTTCCTTAACTACAAATGCAGTCTTCACGGTTGAAATCCAAAGCTTAAACTGAGACCAGATATCCAGGGCTACTTAATAATTAAACAAATCAATCTTATACGACACACCTGGAGAACAAGAATCACCCAGTGCTGGTCATTTTCCACTACTTTAGCTCACTTTAGTGGTTTGGTAAAAAAAAAAAAAGATCACATAAAATGTAATACTGTAAATGTGAGCCGCGCTGGCAAAATGAGTCGGAATGCGTGTGGGCTAATTATGAGCTAAGAGGCAAAACATGGTTTCAGTCGAAATGAGATTTTGTCAAAAATGAGTCCATAAAACCGTCATTTATTGATCCTTATGATAAAAGAGCAAGAAAACATCCAAACTACTTTTATTTGAAGGTTTTGGTCATTATGGTCATTCGTACGTCTTCATTAATTAGTCCTTTGTCGTAATATTCCATGATAAATCCGTGTTTTTCACCGCACGCTCGCGGCGAGACGGGGGAATCCCCCTACCCATGTTTGGTATCGTTGTGAAGCGTAGTTCCTCTACTTCCTGATAATACACGTGGAATTCCCAATGACGCTTTTATGAACCAATGGGAAGCGAGTTTCCGAACCCCATTAGACATGGATGAAAGTGGCTAGCTGCTAGGCGGCCATTTTCTATCCGATTTCAACAAACCACGCCGTGTTTTCAGTGTCTTTAGATGGACAATGTGGAAGTAACAATAACTCCCTTTTGAAAATGTCCTCATTCCGACTCATTTTGCCAGCACGGCTCACATATTCATCTTTTGACCTCCCACACAAATGTCTTCACCGCACAGCTAAAACAATTGAAGTGGCCTTTAGGTTTCAATACTTTTGGAAGGGACTGTGCGCCATAACTCATTTTATTGTTTCTTCTTGTATAAAAATAGAAACTGAATATGAGCAGCAGAGAGACATATCAATAACAGGGTTTATATAGCATCCAGACTGCACTGTCGATCCAATTCGGCCACTGAGCACAAAAACTTTGCTTTGAATTAGCCTCCACTTAGAAAGATTAAAATGCGGAAACATGGCTGGCCCCCATGCTGTGATGGTATTGACAGCAGGTCCGATAACACTTATGCAGCATTTCCTCATATTTAACTATCTGTCAGCAGAAATGTCTGAATATGCTGAAGAGAGTTGTACAGTATGGCATGCGAGGGCTGCTCCGGTTTTCCTACGCTCCCTATCCATCCAAAGCAAACTAGTACCACAAGCAACAATTCACACTCAGTTATCGAGAAGGTTTGAACCATGCAAGCCATATATGCCCCACGTATATATAACTGTAGGAAAAGGAATGTCTTTTAGATTTCCTGCATCTCCGTAGCAACAATATAGATTTCTTCCTGTTTCAACATGAAAGTGCACCTTTGGCGCTGTCTGACAGTGATCGATACTTGACCTTACAATTTAGCATTTAACATTATGCCTCATTGGGCAGGACTGCCTTTACATTCTTCTCCGAAAGAGAGAGAGAACCGAGTTCCTGCTTCCAAGTGTTCAATGTCAGCACTAAAAACGAGAATGAACAAAGAACAAGGCACAAGGCTGTGGCTTTGGCGGCTGTCCTGTCATTTTGGCAGTCATCATCTCGTGGCATACCCTTTAAGGACAATTAACAGCTTGACAGGGAATACTGAGCAAAGAACATCTGTTTCAAGTCTACTGGCCAAGACTTTTACTGCCAACACTTTACTAATATGGACAGCACATAAAAACCCCCAACACTTCTGTTCTTCTTTTACCAAGCCTAATCTTTCCCAATTTCTCCTCTCTCGTATCATTTTTCCACTTTACACACTTGACTTATCAGTATGATGAATTTAATTCCACCCAGTTATAGGGATATTGGTTAAAGGTCTGTGAGCTTCCTAAAAGATTTTCCAACAAATATCTGATTATAGTTACAGCTTCATTTCATACTAAACTGACAAGGATCACTGCGATTGGCATTTACAATTTTTTACACAAAATGACATATTTACTAATTTATTAAAAAAAAAGTACATCTATTCCAGGGTTTTTGGATAAAGCATTTCATCATCAACACTATCTGCCAGCCATAGGGTGGCTATAGCTGACTAGGAGATGCTTCCATGACTGTAATTTACACCGAGCACTGGCCAGGACTTCTTGCCGGCACAAGAATGTTCACATGTGGACAATTTAAAGCAGCCAATCCACTTAATAAGCATGTCTTTGGACTGCGGGAGGAAACCGGAGAACCATGCGGAAAACATGCAAATGCCACACAGAAAGGCACCTGTGCCGAACACAGGGCTCGAACCCAGGACCTTCTTGCTGTGAGGTGACCGTGCTAACCACTCAGCCACCATGCCGCCTGGATAAAGTATTTAGTGGCAGCTAAATGAATACGCATATTTGCCTGTTCAGAAAATTTCTTCTGCCGGTGCTATGGGGTAGCCTGGCCTGACCTGACCCCTGCCACAGCCTCGCTAGCCACAATGACTCTGTCACTTCCACCTGTCGCATCCATGCATCACTAATTCTCTTGTCTTAAAGTACAAGGCAATTAGCTACCTCCTGCCACCTACTGATATGGAAGAGTATTACATAATTACTCTGCCAGTCACTAGACAGCGCAAACGCTCGACAATGGCATATCATTTGCAGATAATAATTAATTAGTTTTCAAAAAGTGTTTTTGAGACCAATTAGGTGAAATTGAATAATTTCCCACGGCACACCTGGCGATCTCTCACGGCACACTAGTGTGCCGAGGCACAGTGCTTGAAAAACACTGGTATAGCTTTACAACAACCACAGGTCAACCGACGCTTGGAAGCAACTAGTAGTGTGCACACCACTGCTACCTAGTGGACAATTGCTGAACTACAGGCCTTGTTTCACCAGGGATTTGTGCGTTGCATCTGAAATCCGTTAATGCGATGTCTGTAGATGAGAGGATTGACTATATATATATATATATCTTTTCCTTATCTTTGACTGACAAAACACACACATGCGTGTGCACACACACACTATTTACCTGCGAAGTAATACGTGAGCAGAAAAACACGCTATGGTCATCGTATTGTACTCGATCTACTGAGCGGTGGAAGTTAATATACTTATTTTACACATCCTCTGTTTTAAGTGAAGATTTGCAGACTAGTCTAGCCTTGACACAGTTAACATTATACATAAAAATAATATATGATAAGCCATTGATTTCCTGGGGGTACTATGGGTCCGCTGTGGCTATCTATAGCGCCCCCTGGTGCCTCCCATGCAGCTACACTATATGGCTAAAAGTTGACCATCACACCCATATGAACTTTTCGAATGTCTCATTCCAGATTTAGTTCCCCTTCACTGTTATAATATCCTCCAATCTTCTGGGAAGGTTTTTCCACTAGATTTAGGAGTGTGTCTGAGGAGATCTGTCCATTCAGCCACAAGCGCATTAGTGAAGTCAGGAACTGATGTCTTGTGAGGAGGCCTGGGGTGCAGTCAGTCTTCCAGTTCATCCCAGAGGTGTTCGGCGGCTCGAGGTCAGGGCTTTCTGCAGGAATCTGCTTAAGGTCTTCCTTCTCCTACTTTGGCAAGCCATGTCTTTGTGGACCGCACTTTGTGGACAGAGGCATTGTCATGCTGGAACAGCTAAGGGTCCCTTGGTTCCAGTGAAGAGAAACTGTAATGTTACAGCATACAAAGGCATCCTACATGATTGCAGCTTCTAACTTTGTGGCAACAGTTTGGAGAAGACCAAACGAAGCGTGTTATAATTAACTTGATGGTTGGGTCCTAAATTTTGAAAAGCAGAGAAAACCGTGTAGAGGCATTCATTTGAAAAGCAATGCACTACCACAAGAATCCGTTCCCATTCAGCGTATTCATCCGGTATATCTTTTAGTATCTTGACATGTCTTCAAATGAAACTGCCATTAGCTTCCTTCTCAGTGAGGAATCTTTCCTGTGGCTCTTTATCTCAACTGCAACCCTGCAGTAAAGATCCTCCTACATGGTTGCTATGCATTGGATCCACCATCAACAGCATATTTTCCTGACATACTGTATGTTTAGCACATTTGCAGTGATGCCAAGTGAAATCAATGAATGCCAATATCAAATCCTGCCTTGGAGTGTTTATGCAGATGGATTTCCATTTCAGTTTGTCTTATTGTGCTGCAGTTGCACATGCCTGAGCACATCCTACTTTTGTGCACGAGCGCACACAAATCCGTGCGCTTTTTAATACCAGGATCAAGTTTTTAAAGATTTATTTATAATCCCAAAACCTCATATGTTGAGCTCAATGACACATGCTGCTATGATGCTCTTATTAGGCTTGATCGTTTAAGTGGATTGTTGTTGTTGGGACTTTGTGCATGTGACCTTTTCCTGAGTGGGTATATGTGAACCGATGCCTCGGTGTTCTCCATGAGGTAGGAGGTGGATCACTCAATCACACTAGATTTACCTTCAGTCCAATAAGGTCACAATCATATTTTCGTATATCATTTTGTAAATAGATTATCTCCGTTCATATATAGTGTATGGTCATTGCTGGATATTTAGTGGATGGATAAAATGGTTTTTCCTGCACGCTGTGGCGACACGGCTCCAGATCCATCATGGCTGATGGGCCTGCTATCATTCTTGTGCACAAAAACATGCTATAATGCACATACACCCCGACCGCCCTACACAGACGCTGAGAGAAGTGGAGCTCCCTTCACCTTTCTGGAGGTGGTTGCGAGTCGGTGGGCGACTTCTACTGTTGTTTATCTGGCTTCTACGATACACATAGCTTCAGGGTCACGTATTAGGCTTTTTCTTATTACTTCCATCCGTACCATATTGATCATTCTCACCAAACACCGTGGATTTCTGTGGAAGAGGAAAGAGCTATGCATGAAGGTCTGTCTTGCTTTGACAAATGTAGCATTCATGAGTCAGAGTGACATTTGGAATGACTCAGTCAATGGATTCAGGTGCACCACATGGGAAGAGGAGATCTGTTCATTTCTTTTTGACAAAACAAGCATGTAACACAAGCAGAGATTCGTAATATCCAGGCATGATTACACAGTAATATTTACTCAAATTGAAAAAAGAAAAAAAAAAAACCCAACAAAACAAATTACAGGGCAAATGCTCTCTCTTGAGTAAATTTTATTCTGGCAAGTTCAGCGTGCAGCATCATTTGTGCATATAAAAGGTGTGTACCTAATGTATAAAAGGGGTGCGAATGACGATAGAATGTATTATAGACTGTAAAAAAATATTGGGTTCAGATCTCTCTCTCTCTCTCCCTCTCTCTCTCTCTCTCTCTCTCACCCTCGCTTTCTCTCTGTGCAGTATATTTAATATGGTATATGTACAAGTCTTGTGTATACGTTGGGTGTAAGTGTGATTAAAACTCCATATACAAATATAGCCACAAACTATATGCCGGGCACAAGACTTACCGGTAATGATGTATGGTGATGCTATGGAGTCACTGGGGCACACCTGGGGTCTTGGTCCCTGAGTAACTGTCTAAAGCATGGATGTAAGTACCAACGTTGATGAGTTCTCACCCACACGAACCACCTCGAAAAGGGTCGTCTTGAAGAAAAATACATTTTTTATAGGTCCAGTAGGGCCCTTGCACCTTCAGTACTCGGGCCCAAACAAGATATCAGGGTCCAAGAAATACACTTTTTTTTTTTTTTTACATGTGAACATGACTTTTGAACATATTATGCCATTAAATAAGCAGTACTAGCAGCAGTAAATAAGAAGCACATAGGTACACCAGGGTCTCTGGTTTCTGTGCATGCATGATCTCGGTGTCTGGGTGGTTTTCCTCTGCTCTGGATTCACCATAAGCCTGACCAGGGTAATGGAAAGTTACTGAAGATGAATACCTGAATGACTTTTATAGTATGACTTGAATTAATACGAACAACCTTGAGACTTCACAGCCAGCGATTCTATTCGAGGTCTAACAGACACCACATGCACATTCACGTTTTTTTTTTTTTTAAGTGTTTGCAAAGCTTTCAGCAAGGGATGATGCAACCGTTTTGCCCTTTTATTCTCCATTTTGGGAATCACCTGCATTAACCTGCCTCAACAAATTAATTTCATGCAGCCTTCCCTTGGATATTGACATTTATGGAAATAATCTCGAGTCTTGGAGTTTATTCCATCCCTCAAATGGGAAAACCAACCAAGTGTGTCACTTTGCTCCCTTTAGTACTACAACTGTAGAACACTTCTTTGAATAGACACTAGAGTCTGTTTTTAGGCAAATAAGAACAAGAGCAGGGTTCGATTATGCCTTATGAAATCCTCTTTAATGTTTCATGCCGAGATTCATTTGTTTGAGTTGGACGATATTCACGGATACCTGGGTGGATGTTCTTCTGTTCTCTTGGATATTTTTCAGTGCTTTCTGTGACTAAAATGTGTGTTTTATATATACATATATCAGTGGCGGGCCGTGCATTTCACACCTAGGCCTTCAGTAGTCGTGCCCCCCGTGAGTGAAGGGCTCCCCCTCCTTACAAAAGCCAATTTAAAACACTGGTCTGAATCAACCCGACACTCAAAAACTAATTTATGATTATAAAAACCATCTTAATATGCAGAAATACAGTATAAAGAGCCGTTGCATCACAGAT
>JAQLOM010000038.1:12605211-12618595 GCA_030068315.1 Chrysichthys thysi | reverse complement strand
ACTGTTGTAACCTTCAGAAAATGTAGTTGTGATCTTTCTTCATGCTCCAGTCATTGCTGTTCTCTAATTTTGATCAGTGTCCTTTTTCAAAAATCTCATTTAAGTTTCTTATCCTGTGCTTCTGAATGATGATAAAGCCTCTCAAGTAGCCTGAGCTGTGAACCGCAAGGACTTTGATTGTCATCTCTCTGGAAGCTCGACATTAGCATACAACTAAAAGTCGAGGATGAGCCAGTGCTAGTAGCTTGGGAACCTCTTTGAGAAGTTTGTGTTCCAATTACAACCGCAATCTGTGTAGAAAATCTAAAAATGTATGTATAATATGAGAATTATCCTTATTGAAGATGACCTACATGTATATCTCTGAATATCCAGAGTAAAAATAATCAAGGCAGGGCATGAATTTAAATCTAATTGGCTCTCTTTGCAATATTCTGCCTCTTGTCAAGACAGTAAAAACCATGTTGAGCAAAACTCTCTATTCCCTCAAAAAAAGAGAAAAAAAGAAAAAAAAACATGTTCTTTCCATTTCTGCACCCTCTGGATGTTTTGATAGCAGCAAGATGTCACTGTGCATCACATCATGACAAGTGAACAGCACAAAGATGATACTTTTAGCCTGGTGTATTTCAATTGTCTAATGTGTCGTGAGCTGCTGTGCTCCATTCTGCAGATCTCGTCATGGGGATGATGTGTATCGTTATCAAGGCTGAATGAATATGCATATGTGCTCAGAGTGCACCAGCATTGCCTTTGGATAGTGTTGTAAGGGAGGGCAAGTCAATGACTTATTCATTCTAATGAGAAGATGCTGTACCACCTCACTCACTGTGACTGGGGTTTAGTTGGTACAGTGTTATCCGAGACTCGCAAAAGGTGGAGGGGACATGAAGCGTTTCTGAATAGCTTTTCTCCGATATCATCTCTGAAAAGCAGGCTATTCTGAGAATATTATTTGCTTTATATAGGCGTGAAGTGCGCATTACTCGGACGAAAGTGGCAATAACAATGCAGCTTTGTTGATTTTTTACCGGTGATACAACGAGAGCAAGCACGCACATGATGTTCGTGTCGTTTCTCCTATGCGTATCGAGACCCTGTACAAGCATGTGACCTTTCAAAAACATTTTGCACAGGCCAGATAAGCTCAGTAAGTAAGCATTCTGTGAAACGTACCTCAGGCAGCAGCATTCCTCAGCCCAGGTGATGAGGTGTTCATTAATGTTAAACATTCATAATTGTTATTGCACTTCAAATTGACATAATTGCATGAAAAATGCCCTTGCTCTTGCTCTGTATTTGCGCCGTAGTGGTGGAGAGATTTCTTTACTGGATGTACAGGCTAAGCCATGAAAATGATTAGCGCTTAAGGCTAGATTGTGTTCGCAGATGATACACACTGCAGTCACTTTTTTGTTCCCATGTATCCCATCTTCCCCTGCCCTGTCTCTCTCTCTCTCTCTCTCTCTCTCTCTGTCTCTGTCTTCCTCCCACTCTCTCCTTCCATTCCTCTTGCATGCCTGAAGCTTGCTACATTCCCATCCAGCGAACGGAAGCTAAAGAAATATGTTCTGAGGCACACCGAAGTGTTTATTTATTTCTGTTTAGATTATTTATAATGCTGAGAGCTCCAGGGTGGCTGCATGGTGAGATAGAGGCTTAGCAGGAAGGCCACGTTTCTGACTGGTAAACTGTATGCAAATTGATAGAATTAGTTGCCAGCTAGCCTTATAATGGGATACTTGATGGCTTGAATAAATTTCAGTCGCATATACACGCATATTCATGTTTTCAGGCAGACTTGCACTCGCACACCCAACCTTAAGGACCTGGCACCATGCCAGGACAAAATAAAGCCTACGAGTCGGAAACACTGCTCCAGCAATGACTGCAGATGGAAAGAAGGGAAATGCACTTATTAATGCTGCTAATCAGGAAGTACAAAAAGGGGCATTGTCATCATACTTTTCTGAGACGTTGTGTTCATTGTGATATTATCGTATGTTATCACTTTTTTTTTTTTTTTTTTAATAATTGCAAACTTATTAGAAACAGCTAGGATGATTATTTATTTATTTTTTTTAATTTTGGACTTCTTTGAAATGTGAATTATTTTATGCAACACTGTTGTTTGGACTGAAATGGATAGTCGGCTGCCCAGTTTGTGTGAGGCCGTGCCCGTAATAGCCTCAGGTTCTTGTTCGTCCCTAAGAAGAGTGGGACTTGACGTGGTTTTCTGCTGTTGTAGCCTATCCACCTCAAGGTTCGATGTTTTTTGCATGCTGAGATGCTTTTCTGCTCACTACGGTTGCAAAGAGCGATTAGCCATCTAGGCATTTTCATCTGGCCTTTCTTATCAACAAGTCAATTTTCTTTGTTGCTTTTCGCACTATTCTGCGTGAACTCCAGAGACTGTTGTGTGTGAAAATCCCAGGAGATCGGACATTTCTGAAATCCTCAAACCAGCCCAACATGAACTGAAGCTCTTGACCTGCACCTGTATGATTTTACGCACTAGCAATAGCAGCCACATCCCGCCAAATCTAATCAAACTTGACAGTAGCTTAGCACTGTAACTGAATATGGAGAATAGCAATGAGTTTAGCAAGAGAAAAGCAAAGAGTTCACCCACGCCTGTTCACTTTAACAAGGGAGAGAAGATAACATCGGGGATGAGATGCCGTGTCTTTGGAGTGAACTGTCGCATGGTGCCGGAAAGCATTTGACGTGTCTGAATCAAAGGCTTACAGTGAACTTTAAATATTACAATATTTGATGAATCGTATTACTTATTCTTACTGATGGAGAAACCCTGATGCTGTATATAAATGGAATCACATTGTCTGTGGTCGAATGCTATTGTGGCAGTGAACAGCCCACAAGTTGGTAAAACAGTCATCTGAAAAGTGCCTATCACATTCAAATTGATTTTTGCACGAATTGAAATTGCACAAACAGTCCACTTTCTTCAAAATGGAACAAAAAATATAAATAACTAAATTTTTTCTCAACAAAGGGACAGGAAAGTGGGCAGGATAAAGGAAATACTGTGCAGGAAGATGCACAGGCAAGAATGCACCAAGGAACCATGTTTGCAGCAAATTAGCTACAAGTGTAGAGCAAGACCTGCACCCAGCAGCAGGACATACCCATTCTACAGAGTGCATTTTAATGGACAAATACAAGATTAATGCAGGAATACATTATGAAAAAGTCATGACAATCTGTACATTTAAAATGAAAATATTTCCAAAGCTACTTTCTTTTTCTAGGGCGGCACGGTGGCTGAGTGGTTAGCACTGTCGCCTCACAGCGAGAAGGTCCTGGGTTCGAGCCCTGGGTTTGGCACAGGTGCCTTTCTGTGTGGAGTTTGCATGTTCTCCCTGTGTTCCCGTGGGTTTCCTCTGGGTACTCCGGTTTCCTCCCACTGTCCAGAGTCATGCGCAGAGGGGATTAGACTGATTGGCTGCTCTAAATTGCCTGTAGGTGTGAATGGGTGTCTGTCTCTGTGTGTTGCCCTGCGGTGGATTGGCGACCCGCCCTGGGTGTGTCCCGCCTCTTGCCCGATGTTAGCTGGGATTGGCGCCACCTTCCCCCCGCGACCCTGAACAGGATTAAGCGACGAAAGAAGACTTTCTTTTTCCAGACGTTATTGGAGTCCACTATCAGACAGCATTTTCAGCTTCAAAACTTTGTGTCTTCATCTCTGCTTAAACTAACCCAAAATCATATCCTGTGAATCCAATATAAAACATAATGCAAAAATACATGTATAGTGCTCCAAAGAACACCCTGACCTTCAGCTGACGGTTCAGCAGAGCCTCATAAGAAGACCGCGAGAGAGCCATACGTTCTCGATCTCAACATAGATCCTCTTCATAGAGTTTCACCCTGAACGTTCTGCACATCACACTAAGCTTCTATAGTCGAGCCGTGCGTGAGATCCCAGTGGTATTCAGCTGTAGACGTACATGTGCGTATATAATAGTTGAAGCATCTTTCTCTTCAGATTTAAGTTTTTCACTCTGTGTACATATATATATAAACGTCCTCCTGTAATTGATCTGGAAAACGATTCCCTTTGGTTCTCTAACTAACCCTCGAATACGAGCGAACACAATCGAGTCCTTTTTGCTATAGATCTCTTTGTCTGAGGCCCCTCTCCGAGTGAATGCTTGCATACTGTGAGGGGCTGAGTGGAGTGTATCACGTCTGATCTCCTACTGAATAAAAGAACCGGGAGTGAGGGAGCAACTGGAAATCGTGCCTGCTGATTTTGATGTGCATAGCGGGGCGGCTTTGAATCTCAGTCATAAGTCTTCCAGATAAAAGCTACATTACTGGCTGGGTCATTTTTCTAAAGATCAACATCCTGGAGTCAAAAAAAAGGGACGCAATCAGCTTTCTTTCAGGACCAGGTGTAGCAATATTCACTACTGTGAAAGTCTGATATGCACTTTTTAGACACCCAAATCATCCTCCTTGATAATTCACTGCAGTGCATTGGGAATACTGAAACTTTTCTTGCGTAAGGTGTTTCAAGCAAACGGGGATCTCTGATCTAGTGAGTTATAATAGTTGATTTTTTCCCCTCTTTGTTCTTATATAGCTCTGACACTTTTACCTATGCAATAACCCCAGCCTGACTGATGAGGCCAAGGTTTTTAATATCATTCCCAAAGGGAATGTCAATAAGCTTATGAAAAATTGCTGCAGCTGTTATATGTGCGGAGTAAAAACTCTGCCAGACCTTCAGAGGGACCGCCAGACAGTTCTACAAAATTAAAGTCCAAAAACTTTAATCTAGTGCTAAAGCATCAGATAACTAAAAAAAAAAAAAAAGCCCTTAAAAAAGACACTCCCAAGCCTTAAACCTTCTTAATCTATGGCTAGGCCATAAAGAAGAGAATTCAGAAAGGGATTCTTCAGAGAAATTTGTAGCTGATGGCTGCAGGAATGTGTGTCTTGATTATATTCTTGTCAACGTTGTGATGTGGAAAGGAAACTGTATGACTGAATGTCAGCATGAAAGCTTGATAAGCTTGACATTGTTGAACTCACGGTTGATGAGCTTGAACATGACTGTGAGGTGAAGTCTTGAATGGAAAAGTCTGCTACAGTGCTTGGCGTGTTTCTGTATTGAGGCCTCCAACATCATCGCCGCTACAGTGAAAAATGCGTCTCCATCGCTGTCCGCCTTGGGTCAGGGACTCAAGCTGCTGAGGGGGAATTCTTGCCACCAACATGTTGCTCTTGGGCAGATCTTTGTACTGCTTTAAGGATCTCCCTCTGTGCCGCAATCAATCCAACAGGAAGTTCACTATGGAAGAAAAGCTTTGGCAGGTGCTCATCATCCATTCCGTTCAGACCAGGCGTCCAGTCCATCTGTGTTGCTTTCGCAGGATGATCGTCTCCATGGAGTCGATGGATAGCCATCTCCGAGACTGTTGTCTTTGTCTTACTTTCTTCCCAGGAGATCCCCATGATGTATCTCAGACAGTGCCGATGGAACTGTTCCAGGGTCTTGATAGACCACAAATCTATGGTGACTTCAGAAGACAGAGATAGTGTCGCATATCTCATTGAGCTTTGGCTAAGAGAAGTGAATGCGACACAGAAAGATGGGATGATTTCATTGAGTCATGAGGATGTTAACTTTAGCCATCGTCATAAAAGAAAAATCGAAATGAAGCAACTCCAACGATGGAGTATGTCCGTCCAGTCCTGTGCATGTTTTGTCCTCTGCAGTGCTAGAAGCTTTTAGTTCAGATCCAGATGCTTCCCTGCACTGATGTTTCTGGTTGAGGGCACGTAGATGTCATGTCACTGGTACATTTAATGGAGGAATCTCGACAAGGCCGTGAACTATCTGATACTGTCCTCGTGTACATTATGGACTGAATCGGATACAAATACTGTACTGCAAAGTAAAATAATTCACTATACCAAAATAAAATTGAAAGGATATGTTAGGGAGTGATAACAAATGAGATGTGTATGGTACACTCCATTGTTTCTTCCACGGGCATTTAACATTTCTACCTTTAGTACACATATTTTACCTGAAAGTGTGAATGTAGTCTTCTTTAAAAATATTCAGAAAGGGGAAAAAAGGCCTCATTGAAAAGGATGAATAGTCATTCAGGGTAAAAACATTTCACACGTGTAGTTTTTCTCAAACTAAAAACTCGGGTGATATTTTACTAAAAGGCGGTTAACAATTTGTATTTACTGTAGGTTGCTCCATAGTATGTGTACACGCTATAGCTATGATTTGATAATATTGTCATGTCTTTTGGCACAATTTTATCAAGAGCAACTGTTAAAGATAATGAAAAGCGTCTTCAGAATATCCATAATTAACCAAAGCCTGGAGTATCACAAAAAATATTCATATCAGTACTCAGATCTGAGTTTCTCCAACCCTAAATAGAGACACTCAGTTCTGACTCACTGAACTGCTTTTTGCAGGATGCTTTTTTATTTTTTAACTCTTGACCATTTGTACATTTTGCCGTTTGTCCATATATCATCAAGGAATGAAATCTCTCTCTCTCTCTCTCTCTCTCTCTCTCTCTCTCTACCCCCCCCCCCCACCTTCTGCTAGGTGGAGAAGTACCATACACCACTCTGGCCACGAGGTTGATGATGGGTGTTTGGTGGCTCTTTGCTTTGATCGTCATTTCTTCCTACACGGCTAATCTGGCCGCCTTCCTCACCATCTCGCGCATCGAAAACTCCATCCAGTAAGTGTCTACAATAATGTTTCTATTAACACAGCCCTGCACTTACCCCTGACACCTTCACTGCATTTCTGTATTTGGCAGGAAATTATATCCGGATTGTTTTCTCCCTCGCCTCGATTTTTGGGCAATACTATTATCTTGAGCAAACTTGTATCCGTTTGCCTCTTGTCTCCTAAAGCGAGCAAAAGAAATCATTCTGTATACCAGATCCAATTGCATCGGATCCAGACGGTACTCCGTACCTCCACATGATGTATTACCTAGGAGACGAAAAAGACAAGCAAGGATCAAGGAAATTCGACTTAGTGTAACATTCTTCATTCTCCAAAAGTCAGGAGAAGCCAAAATAAAAAAAAAGATAACTGTATCCATCACTCCCAAGACACACATGCATATACAAACACAGACATGTGTCTCTCACACAAATAAAGATAGGCTGGGTGTAAACAGATGAGACCCAAACGTCACTTTGGTTGATCTCACCCCGCTCCACGGTAACGCAATTGAAGTTTTGTGCTTCAAAGGGTGTTACGTTCTCCCAGAGTTTTCATTTTTGGACCATTATAAATTAGAGCTATGATTTATGCTTGGTGGTCTACATCCGTGCCCAGGTATGTCATCGAGAGGAAGAAGAAGAGCTTGAGGGCACACACATAAGAGTCCACAGTGGAAATCACATAGGTGCATATAATAACTGTGCATAGCTCTAGGGCTTCGCTGGTCCTTTCGTGTCTCGTTGAGGTCCCTAATCTAGCACACTTATTAGAGTAATCATATTCCACAACACCTAGCAGTGATAGAGTTAATTGTGCTTGTACAATATTTCATAGGACTAAACGGCTAAGCGCGAGGAGGGGCGGATAGGGAAATGAACGCGGCGTCTTTTCCCTCACTTTGTTTATTTTCGCTTGCATTAGATTGTCATTAATGAGCCTGTGCTTAGATCACTTGGTTCTACTTCTATCCAGCTAATTAGGATTTCCATAAATTTAAATGCATTATCTGTTAACGTGTAGACAGTGATGGGGTCATTACAGTCTTAATTACAGCCTAAACTCCACACCCATGGGTCTGTTGTGTTTAAAAGGGAGAGACGAGCCGTGCCTGTCAGGAAGCCTTGAAATGTTTGTGAAAAGAAGAAAAAAGAGATCTTAGATCTCATACATTGATAGTTTAGTGTCGTGAGTGGAGTTTGATTAGACAGATAATAGGTGATGCAAGGGATGTATTCAGATCAGGCGACAGAAGTTGGCGAATTAAAGTACCTACGTCTGTATTTACTGTATGCGGGAAAATGTCTCTGAGTCAGTCTCTGCGTGGCAAGTGATCAAGTTGATTTCCTGGGCAGCCCATTCAGATTATACAACTTACCTGCGTGTACTGTACTTCACCCTGACCAGCTTGTCGTATTTTTCTTCAGATTTTTTTTTTTATTTTTTTATTACAATCTAAATTGTCTGGAATAGCAGCACTTGCCTTTAGTGAGAAATTTATGAAAAACCGCGGGACAGGAAATGCAGACTTTAGAAGCAGATCACTTTTTTTTGGTCATTCTCGTCAACTGGAACATGATGTAACATAAAGGCAAAGCACAATTTAAGAATAAACAAATAAAAGGAAAGATGAATGTAATTATTCATAAATGAGTAGGTGGAAAGCAAGGGGGTAAATAAACACCACGGTCGAGTATATTGCCATTTGAGTGTATTGTGTTGCTTTGGGAATAGTCCTAGTTTTAATAGTCCTAGCACACGAATCACTGCAAACGTGTCTTAACAACTTAAAAAATGTAGCTTCCACACTCGTTTCTTGGCAGTACTTGAACTAGCATTTGGTCCAGTAAATTGTATTATCTTATAATTCCTCTGTGTGTCTGTGTGTGTGTGTGTACGTGTACACAAGATACTAAATCAGGGTCACGCAGTGGTTATAGGAGTGTGGGATGTAGGCTACTCTTTCATGCTTTTAATCTGTTATTACTATTCAGCTGACAAACCACACGCCTGCTACATTTACAGCCTGATTTAAGTTCATTCTTAATTTTCTATCCATATAAAAATCCGATCGTTGAGATCAGCAGTGTCTCTGATTAATGTGCAATCTAATCGGTCGTCCTTTCCATGGAATGGAGAACTATTTAAATAAATAAAATAAAAGTGTCGTTTTTTATGTATTTGGCCACAAATGTCATTCTATCACATCACACATTTACCATTTTTAGTGCCATTATAGCCCAAAACATAGCATCACTGTTGCAAACACACCTCCTTTTATCTGCATTTTTCAGTAGACTTGCCCCAAAGACGTTTGCAAACATGCAAAAAGTTTTCACAGCTCCATATATTTCATGTTGCTCTACATTTCCTATATTAAGTCAGTTAGAGCATCTGATTTATTTCCCTAAGAGGTGATTTCAAAATAATAGGCAAGAGACCGATTTATTTCAGCTTTTAGTTATCATGTCAGATTTTCAGTGGGTTGGAAGTTTAAATAATAAAATAGCTAGTATTTGACGTCGTTTCCTTTTGGATGACTTACTGGAATCAAAAGCATGAGGTAGTCTTGTCACCATTTTCTTTACAGAATTTTTGCCTATACATCCTGGAGACGTCAGTCAGATTTGTGGGGATTCTTCATGAAGCCATCTATTTGCTGAAGTGCACCTGTCCCTTTTCCAGCAAATACCCCCCCCCCCCCATATCATCATGGCATAACATCATGCTGCCACCTCCGTGCTTCATATTTGAAACGGTGTTATTCAGATTAAAAGCCATCGTCCTTTTCCTCAGTACAGATCAGGCTCAAATCCAAAGTTATCCCTAAGGTCTAAATTACAGTGTGTACAGTTTTTATACTCTCTCAACACGTCTTGACAAAGTTCTGATATTTTGTCCTTAAAGTTTGTCTATGTGTGCGAACAGTCCATTTATAAAGAGATTCTGATTAGTATTCCAAAGGCAAAGCTCTGATTGGAGTAGAGTAATCATGTAGATTATGATGTGTGTTTTAGCGATTGGACAAATCTTAACCTAAAATTGTTTGTACAATACCTGCGTAAAATTAGATGCTACTTAGATGGCATTTCTGTTTCATTTGAATTTGAGTTATGGCTTGAGAAAGATTTTTTTTTAAAGAGTTTTCATTTCACTTTTATTAGGAGTGCTCTTTTTTTTACATATAAGTGTGAGGGACTTTAATGTACCTCAGCTGTGTTGATTGCACCATGCTGAATGGCATGCAGCACAATGCTACAGGTTTGCGCGCTGGGTAACAAAAGCAAAAAGACTTCTCAAATTCAAAGAAACTCATTTACATTGTTCGGTCAAATCGATTCTACAGCAAAATGCCTCCATTTGGTGATTTAGCTCATTCTACTTTTGAAAGAGAAAAGAGCAGCAACAAGAGAATATTTCTTAGTGGCTCTTTTGAAACCACAAAGTAATGTTCATTAGAGGAGAACATGTCCAAATGAAAATGGATTTCCATGTGGGTTACTTCTGATATTTCGGTCAATGTGTAGTTTGGATAAGGATGGTTTAGTTTGAGAGAGACGTGTATCTATACGATATACTGTAGCATGATTAAGAGTGGCATCAGCATAGGAACGGATTGTTTAAAACATAAATATGTCACACACATACAGTATTACGTACAGTCAGTGGAATTGCATGTACCCTTCAATGGGAAGAATGAATGCGTAAAAGAAACACGAAACACGCAAGATTTGAGTGTCGTGGTCAGCACTAAAAATTTTCTATCTAATTGTACCATTTACAAGTTTGGTGACGACATACAAAAAAAAAATCCCAAATGCTCAATATGGTATTTGGGCTTATTTGCAGACAATAATCTGGGGGCCCTTATGGCATTGTGAACTCTTCTAAGTACCAATAAATAATACAACATTTTAGCTCAGAAAATTGACCTGTCAGAAAGCTAATAACCCAGAATCATCACTGAAATGGCTAAAGCAAATCATTGTAGAATAACCATCTCATTCTCTGGATTTGAACCCTCCTGAAAATCTCTGCTCCTAATTGAAGTAAGACACTCACACGCATAAACCTAAGAACATCTAGAATAGAGCATGGATACACGACCCAAACCCAACAGGACCCGACGGGTCGGGCCGGGTTCGGACAAATATTTTTTAAATGTTACTCGTGTTCAGGTCGGGTTCGGTCACGTCAGCACAAAAACGTTTGATATTTAAAATAGTAAAGTTACTTTTTGTTCATTAAAAAAAATACAGTTGGCTCGGGTTGCATGTCGGGTTCGGTCACTGCTCTGTCGGGTTCGGGTCGGGTTCCGACAGAAATAAGAGGCCCGAACAGCACTCTAATTAGAATCTTGAAATGTTCTGACTGAAAGATGAGTCCAACAACATTTACATGCGTCCCAAACCTTGTGCGAGATTACAGGGAGAGGCTTAGTGCTGGTCGTCTCTCCAAGGGAACACTGATCATTTCGAAACTGGCGTTTTTGCAGAACACGTTGCACTGCTTAAGAATACTGTTAATGTATGAGAAACTGATCCTGTGGTCAATACCATATAGCATGCTCATATGTTAAAGACCAAAATATCACTAATCTGCCTAATCACATCATTCGATGTGATTCGAGTCCACTGTATTTATCTCCTGTCAAGTCTGAAATGTTCTCAACAAACTCTAGATTAAACTTGCAGGCCTGATAAAGATCACCAGTGCAATCACACGGAGTATAATTGGACTGCAGTCTGTTATAAAGTCTATGATGGACATTCTCTATAAGAGTTAAATGACATTACATGCCCACTATTATCAAAGTTTAGAGGGAATTCCGGTAAATTAAGTGTGGAGTATAATTTTCAAGCAATAAAAGATGAACATTTGGGGCTCAGGTTCATAAAATCTTAAACAGACACTGGAGATGACAGCTGTCTAATGTAATAATAATCAATAAATCAAACACTAGCTCAGCTAAGTGCGGTAATCCATAAATTACCAAAGCACTCTTCTTCTATACTTCTAGCTGACCTCTTATCAAAGGTCTAATGAAGGCAAACACTTGTTGCCCTAAAAATCCATGTTTGTGTGTATTATCATTAAAAAAAAAAAAAGAAATTATTACTGTTTGGTATCTGGGAAGCTTTAATATTTCAATTAGCAAAGCTTCCTCTCTCCAAAAGGTACATAGGATGCTATGTGCTTATTATATTTCAATTACTTAACATTAATATTTATTTCTGCACAGAATGCAAGTCTGTGGGCTCAGTGGCAGGGTTACCTTGGACGTCTCCACAAATTGCAATAATTAATATAATAAAAATGAAACATTGTGTGACATAATATGATATAATAATATGGGTATCTTGTGTGTGTTGTAAATGAACGTGGGTGGGATTGTCATGCTAGATAACAATGCATAAGTGCATTTATTTATACAAAGTTGTTTGAGGTATGCAAAATTACTTAACTTTAACATCATACACATCTGCCACTCTTAACCATTTTTGAGTTGGTTCATGATATACCTCAGCACTAAAGATGGTCATGCGTTTTCAGAGTGTGCTCAGTGGTGTGTGTTCCTTCTACAGGTCACTCCAGGACCTGTCCAAGCAGACGGAGCTGCCGTACGGCACTGTGCTGGACTCTGCCGTGTATGACCAGCTGCGCAGTAAAGGCATGAACCCTTTTGAGCGAGATCCCATGTACTCACAGATGTGGAGGATGATCAACCAGTCAGGAGGAGCCGATAATAACGTGGAGGACTCAAAGGAGGGTATTCGCAAGGTGCGGTAGGCCATCATACTTGTGAATCAGAGACAACAGGTGTATGGGCCGTAGTAGCCAATAATCAGTGGCGAGCCGTCAGGGCCTTCAAGGCCTTCTCTGAAGGCCTAAAGAAATATCTGAATCACAAACTGATGTTAATTATATTTTGTCCATGAATACTTAATTTATAATTTATTCATTGTATTTAATTTATTTAAATAATTCCAAATAGTCTCTTCTTCCCTTCAGCGATTTTCGGATAGCCGTGTTGCTTTGAGACATGTGTTTTTGTTATTAACCAATCACATTTCAACCATCATTTTTTTTTTACCGGCGGGGTCCTAGGCAGCCCGGAGGCCTTCAGAATCCCTAGAGAAGGCCTAGGTGTGAAATGCACGGCTCGCCACTGCCAATAATCATTTATTGCTAATTTGACAAAGGAGTATATTTCTGGCTGATGATAAACAATTAATGTCTCAGATATTCTGGGAGATGATGTGGATAAATTTCAAGCTTAATACCTCCAATCTACTTTCTGTCCAGCTGTACATTCCGAATTTAAAAATAAAAAAAGAATAAGCGGTAAACTTGTTAATTATACATAAATTAAATAAGCATTTACAACTCAGCATTCATAGTCTGTGGGGAGGTCAGCAATATTTATGGGAAAATTAAAAGGCCAAATGGAAACCTAATGTCCAATTATGAAAACAATCGAAGCTTACAGAGAAATTTGTGCAGGTCACTTAAGAATTAATGTTAAGTAATAAAGCACTTCGTCTTCTTCCGCTTAATCCTGATCAGTGTCGCAGGGGGAAGCTGGCGCCAATCCCAGCTGACATCGGGTGAGAGGCAGGATACGCCCTGGGCAGGTCACCAATC
>JAQLOM010000038.1:12527189-12542469 GCA_030068315.1 Chrysichthys thysi | reverse complement strand
AAAGAACTCCTATAGAACTCCTAAACAACTCCTATAGAACTCCTAAACAACTCCTAAACAACTCCTAAAGAACTCCTATAGAACTCCTAAACAACTCCTATAGAACTGCTAAAGAACTCCTAAAGGTTCTCTGTAGTGTATTGCTATAAGAGATGGTTCCTAACACTCTTACAAAGTTAATAACCCGGAACTATACGAGAAAAAACCTCCTAAACTAAATAAGACACAAGTGTTTGTTACAGTGTAAAATCCAGAAAAGTGCCTTTGTGGGATTATCTGAGTAAAAGCATGCAGGCTACTTGCCTGAGTTATCTGACATGCGTTTTACTTTGCATTACCTTAAGTGCAATTCTCTTTCTCTGACAACTCTGGCCATTTTCACCTCAGTATATTCTGAAACACATTTGTTTTTTGTTTTTTTCCCCAACCTGTTAACTCAACAACAAGTCCTTGTTAACCAAACAGCACTAGGCCACTGATGCCTTTAGTAATTCCCATAATTGCCCCCAGCCCCCATTGGGTGCACCAAACTCCAGTGAACGTGGCCCGGCTGCACCGACTCCGTCGCTCCATTTTAATTGTGCAGTGCTCGCAGTAACAGCTGGGAGACTGCCTAAGTTGAGGTTTCACGTCTCATGAAATATTGAGCACGCTTGAGCGTTGAGGGCAAAACGTAAACAACACGCCCTTCCCTTCTTGCGGGAGCGTATGCACCCTTGTGTGTCTGTGGAACTGGATAACGAAAAGCGGCACATCTTACCAAACCCCAGAGAACCATCAGAAAGTGTTCAGTTCAGCAGTTCAGCTTCATACTCCCTGTTCAGGTGCTTTACATGGTTCTTCTTGGGTGTAAACACGGCATGCATGACAAGCAGACGCTTCTTGGGTATCTGATATCTCAGGGGGGAAAATGGGGTCCATTTTAAAAAGAATACAATTAATCGCTTCGTCCGACATTATATTCACTGTCTTCTTATTTTTCAGACATCAACCAAAGCTGCTTCTTCTCTTATCTTGTATAATTGTAGTTTTTTGGGCACTAGTGGTTATGGAGAGGCGTCTGGCAGTTAGATTTATGACGTGTAAACATCCAAACGTGATGCACTGTACATGCTCCAGTAACTTGTACAACCGGTTCTAAACGGAGTATAAAATTGTGCTGGGCTCCAAAGTAAATTATTTATCAGGCAAGGCTTGTGGGACCATAGAGTAAACCTTACATATGAATGAAATTACCAATATTTAAGGAAATTGTAAACACTTACTGCAAATGTTGAAATCATGAACTTAAATCAAAGGATTTTATCCTAAAAATATGATTATTCTATATGAGTATATAGCAGTACACCTGTTATTCAAACAGAGAAGGTCAGAGTTGAATTTAGGATTTAACCCACCACGAGGCATTACCTTTACCTCTGACATTTGACTGTGTTTAAGCTTTGTAATATTTTCATTTTTTTTTATAAAATAGTGTTTCAAATGATTTCACCTTGCTTGATTCATTTAATTTGTTTATTATTTGTCATCAGATCCTAATCATGAATGCAGGAATCGATACACATTGCTACCTTTGGATATTCTGCAACAACAACAAAAAAACCCACAAAAACAAAACAAAACAAAAAAAAAAGTATTTTTCTGCGAGCGACTGTGGACAGAGTGTATGTTTGTTTCTGTGCTTTACCCTGCTGAAAAGCAAAGTCCCCGCATTTCATAGTAGATAAGGAGAGTAGGAGTCTGAAAAAAGGGCTTGGACTCTCTTGGGACATCAGAACAAAAGCTAAAACTAGGCCGTACTCTCCATCTGCTACAAGTCTGAGCAACAAGCGGAGAGAGAGAGAGAGAGAGAGAGAGAGAGAGAGAGAGAGAGAGAGAGAGAGAGAGAGAGAGAGAGAGCGCATGAGCATTGCAGTGAGAGATAAGATGCACTGAAGGTGGAAGTCACACCAGAGGAGGAGCAAGAAATTCATCTTCACATATCCTCTGACACATCTAAACCCAAGTCTTCAGCCCCACGTCCAGTGTATCCTTCCCACCCCAGACAGGTTTCACTGCGCATCTGTTGCTCTTCCAGCAACAAAAGGTCCATTTGGATCTCAACTTGAAGAAGCTGCATAAATTTTTAAATTCATATGCTATGAAAGCACACTATGTGCACCTGTGGTTGAACCACAGAGGTAAAAACAAACAAAAAAAAAAGCTGCTGCCTTTTTAGGAAGATCATTATCTGAGCAAGCAGAGAAAATAATAGAAAACGTCACATGAGATGATGGCATGAATAATGCATAAGCTTTTCACAGCAGTCTGTAGCCCTTGACGATGCATATCAGTGTAGAAGAGTGAACAGTGCAACAGTGGAGCATATCACTGGAGACGTATTCTTATATGCTTCTTAAATAATAGGCTACATGTTTTGTTTTGTTTTGTTTGTTCTTAGTTTGTCCACATAATGTTCAAAATACCATCGACGATTTATGATAATACATAATGCCAAGTTTAGGAAAGTCAACAATGCAATTCTTACAAGAACTCTGGAGCAGCAGTAGGGACGAGTCGTATCAACGGGTGAAATTATTCTGCTCATTGCATCTAAAATCTATTAAGTTACTATTAAGTCTTTCTCAAACAAAGCCTTGGATTGTAGTGTAAATATTAGCCTGCAGCATAAGGAAAAGGGAAGTATGAACTGTTTATTAGACAGCATTGTCCGCTTGTCTTTCTTCGCAGTGCCAAAGGAAAACTGAAAGAACACTGCAGAGCTCTCTCATCTTTGTTCCTCCCCAGGCTGACCTTTTGTGTCTGCAAAATGTTCAAAGCGAATGTACCTAGACCAACATGAGGCTTCTTGGATAACCATCCCATTCAGAAGCACACAATGGCAAGGCCAATTATAATGTCGTTCAATGGCCTCTGAGTCTCGGTTACATTCATTTCAAGGATATGGATGTGTGTGTGTATATGTATAGGAAACACCTCGACTGTAGGGGTATTTACCCTTTACGCCGACTTCCTCACAGCTTGGATTACGCCCAGTGCCACTTTGGAGGTGTGAGGACTGTGTGGCCACTGATGGCGAGTCACCACTGTCAGAGCTGACTGCAAGACACTAACACCTTAGAACATGAAATTGACTCTTTTGTTTTAAAGAGAGGGTATATATCAGAATGGGTTGGCATATTAGAGCATATATATATACATATGGAATACCTGGGGCTGGTTGGTATAAACTTGGAGAACAATTAACTCCTGCTCCACTTGTTGACATGCACGTAAATATATTCGCACTATGGTCATCTGTCCACTAATTATTGGCTCAGAGTGGATTTATTAGTATGTCCAAAGTGTATATCAACTAAGAACATATAATCGCTTAAAATCGATTTTTATTTGAAAAGCATATCATTTCTCTCATTAAGATTAAGATTAGTTGCTATCATTAATATACTGTAAGTTAACTTTCTTTTTCTTTTTCGTGTTTTTATGTTCCTTGCATGGGCCTCACATTATATCCAGGCCCAGACAGGAGCAGACATTAGACAACATTAGATCATTTTCTGAACATATCTCTCTTAAATGACTTAATATGACAAAAGAAAGTTTGAAGAACACGGATGGTCCACGATCCTTAGCCCTCTCTTGTCCTGCTGCTTGGAGCCTTGAACTCATTTAACTCCAACAGGACTGGAGAGAGCTGTCAGTCCCACCCACTCACCTGTGAAGGCCCCACATCTATTAAAGGACTCTTGCCCCCATTGTACAGTGACTGAGCAGATAATATTTCACCTGCTAGTCCCACTCTAGGGATGGATACTGTATATTGTTTGGATTTTTTTCTTCTCTCTCTCTCTCTCTCTCTCTCTCTCTCTCTCTCTCTCTCTCTCTCTCTCTCTCTCATTTTTTCTGCTCTCCTTTCACGGCCACTGAAAGCCTCGCCTGGTGCAGTTCCCCTGAGACCCCCACTCTCAGGTATCCTGTGTGCGGAGTAAAGGGGAGCGGGTCAGGCAGGGAGAGACAAGGGTATCACTTTCAGACCAGTGCAAGACAAGCAATTCACCCCCCCCCTTTACCACCACCACCACCACCCACCACCACCACCCACCCCTCAGTCGCACAATTAGGGGTACACGTCTGAGTCCACTTTCATTTCTCCTCTCTCTTTCCTTTGTTTAGCCCTGAACAAGGATCTCCAACAATGCAGAGTTGCAGAAAAGCAATTATACAAATCGAAAAACCACAAGAAGGGCACTGGTTGGAATCTGCAATCTGAGCTGTGATCAGTTTAGAGGTTTTCCTTACAGCGGTAAAGGTTGAGATTTGCATATAGAAAGTTGGCCACAGTTCACTCTGGAATGGTACAAAAAGCACACGTCTGAGTTACTTCAGCACTCTCATGGTCAGGTTTCTAAACTCAGGAAAAAAAATTATATGGTAGGTTTCAGGTGCACATAGCTGTTGAGTAACACGCAGCACTGAGCAGTATTGTGTACAGTTTTGTAAAAGTGACTCGTGATTATCGGAGAGACTGACAGACAATAGAAAATCATTTCAAAGGAACCTCAAAGGAGTAAATGTTTTGTGGGGGAAATATTACTGTTCAGTGTCATGATGACTCAGTGATGAGAACTTGTTACCAGAGTAATATTAGTCCTCGGAGGAGATCCAGAATTAGAGAGGTGAGTGTCGGTGCCTGGGGGTGTTCTTAAAATAAATGCCCCTCTCTCTGAACCAGTGTGCACCGAACACCACCACAAAGGAGCTTCCTTTCTGCATTAGCTTAGCTCATGGACACCAGGAAATAGAAGTAATTAGTGCACAGAGAACTAATTAGTAATTAGTTAACAAGCCTGACCAATTAATCTTAGACAATACATTTCCCCACACAGACTCACAGTCAATTAGACATTTTATTGTGTAACAAATTCCAGTGTGTCATTTTATAATAATTTTATAATCATTTCCATCTGACAAGCTAGAATAAGCCTTTACATCCGATTTAAATCTTTGCACAAACTTGGTAATCTATATATATATAAAATTCTTTTTCAAATTGGCGTTTGACCACAGGACATATTATACGTGCGTATGACCGGAAACAGCGTGTATTTGTGTGCGAGTTATTTTACTGATATTGAAAAGAAGTAAACACCTATTTGGGAAGTAATTATTTAAGAAAACTTTGGTCTAAATATATAAAATTCTTTACGCGTTAGAAACAGAAATCACGTATGACCGCTATTTCTTGAAAAATACAATTGGGAATTCACAAACTTATTTTATAAATACTGCATTTTATTTTTTTTTCCCTTGCACTTAGTGAGCGAAGCCACTGGGGAACCAGCTAGTGTTAAATCAAATGAAAAAAGTTTAGGTGCTGTGCTTAAACGTATTAAAAGTAAAAAAGTAGCTGGAAAAAGCTCTTGATGGTCCTCACACTCATGTACTTATCTACTCTATCTAGTAGGTTAACCTTTACATCACTTGTCATATCAGTAAGTCCAATCCACATCTTCAAGCTTCTTCTCAGATTAGTGTTACTTCACTGCACCTGTCAGTCAATCAATTCCAGTCTCTCTCTTTTACTCATTCAGTCATCAAAGAGGGAGGAAGACGAGTTAAAACACAACAGTGCCTCATAGACCTCTCTACCTACCAAAGTGGCATTTCGGTTTCAAAAATTGAAAATAAAATACTGTATAGCGAAAAGTTTTCAGTTCCCTTTCTGAATGGAACATAAAGGTTCTCTAATAAATTGTATTCCCAGACTTTTGAATCTGTCAGGGTCAGTTTTTAAAGAGTCTATAACCATTTAACCATTTTTCAAGTCTTGAGACCAAGATGGCCATGATGAGACACTCTCTCAGACTTATTTCTGTTGAGTTTTCTGTATGTTTGAGACCGTTCCCTTGTTGCACCTGTATACACTGTGGAGATTTATCACGGAAGTCAATTTCTTTGTAAAAAAAAAAAAAAAAAAAAAAAAAAGGCTACAATTCTTTTTTCTTTAATCTGGAAACCATAAGCCATCTTTGTACTTTTGCGTGCAATTCTGTGTTTTCAACCAGTGAACGCTACACAATTTTTATCGCCCTGTTTTGACTCATTTGAATACGCTTACAAAACCATTTCAGTGGAAAAAAAGGTTGTTTTGTTGCTCTCTGCTCCCTCTTGTCCCCTGATGCAAAGACACTCTCTTGAATAATCCCTGTCTCTCACTCCTGGTCCCCCACCCCAATCGAAAAAGTGTGCACTTTGGGGATGAGCATGTGATGCAAACACACCGTATTCTGCTGGAGAGACAGGAGCAAAAAAACAAAATGGCACGGCTAACAAAAGGGCCTGTATCCAGGCCGGGCCCGACCATTGTCCCACACGGGGCCCGCCGTCGAACGTGAGACGATTGGGCTTCCCCCCTCCTGCTAGGCTAGAGGAACCTAATAGGAAATCAAAGTTCTCAGGGAGAATGGGCCGAGCTCAGAGTTCCTCTCCCTTGGGTCCCGCTGAAAGAGGAGTGAAGAAAGAGCTCTTGCGGGCCTGCAGAAGGTTAATGCAGTGGATAGTCTTTCTGCTGCCTGCCCCTGTGAGTCCCTAAGTCTCCTTCTGTCTGTTGGGATGGACACCCTCCTACTATGGCATGAAAAATCCAATTCATGACTACCTCTCCTCCGAAGCAAAAAAAAAAAAAGGTGGCCAAGTGTTGCATGTGTCATTTAAATACTCAATGAATGCAATTCTTTTCTTAGTAAACCTCAGATTATCACTCATTAAAACCTGACTGTAAAATGCATACTGTACATATGCATGCATGTAAGTGTGTAAGTGATGTCCTGTAGCATGTATGTAGTGTGCATTCTTCTTGGGGGTGATAAGTCAGAGGTCAAGGAACCTCTTAGTGGAACAGGTAAATGAAGCAGATAATATGGTGAATGTGGCTATGTTCAGCATCTTAAACACAAGTGAAGCCCTGGGACACAGTGGTAAAAGTGGATCGCCAGAGGGGAGCGTTTTTACCACAACACAGGACATTACAGTCTGCGGGCCCCCGGGTCTGTTTCTGGGTTAGCTGGTGGAGAACAAGCGCTTTTTACAGTTCAGATTCTTAGAAGGTGTTGGATGACTGCAGTGTCACAACCAACAAAACCATTTGAAAACAAAGTGGACCAGTGAATACGGTGCTGCAACATGATCCTGGGGCCTTTATGTAGCTGGAGAAAATGTCCCCTCAGAAGCAAGGGGGAGAGACACCATTTAATTCTGCAGATTTCCACCCTTTTAAGTGCATGCTTCAAAGGTGAGCATGTTATCTGCGGAGGAGCTCTGTTACCTCACAGGCTGAGGTGGTCTCACCCTCAAATCTGATCGAGAAGTTCTGCCTTTCATTATCTCATGAGTCACGCTGTTACTCAGCCCTCCCTGGCACACGTCAAGCCCGCCTAGGTAAATATGCACTAGGAATTATTTTAATTGTTTTTTTGTTGTTGTTGTTGTTGTTGTTGTTGTTGTTGTTATATGACCCAACAGAAGCAGGAATTTTATGAAAAAAGTAGTTGCCTTTCACAAGTACACCCATATGCATATTTGATTAAAAAAGTCAAATTTAATAAGGAGACATTAATAAGAAGAATACGTTTTTCTGTCCTTTTCCAAATGGGTGAGCTCTCACATTGCAGGTCATTAGTACGACACGTGCGGTACTACTTCCAGTCAGACGGAATAGTTTAAAATGCACGGTGATTTTTAGATGCAACACAAAATTGCACGCTTTTTCTGGCAGCTTCCACTGGTCATCTCGCCTCCCACTGGTCTGTACTGGGGAGACTGACAGTTATGTGACTGCTCCTTTCACTTTGCCTATTGCCATCAATTCCCTGTCAGTCAGCTGGGTAATTACTGCCTCTGCCACGTTGTGAAAGCCTGTGGTGGGATCTCTGACCCATGGGTTATGTCCCCCATCTCTTTCAGTGGAGCCGCTCTGAGTGACACACAGCTACAGAGCACCACTGACCACCTGCCAGAAAACCCCTACGCGTACACTCCTCTCCAAATGATGATTGATATGTGACTACATTTATATGTATGTGTGTTGGGTGCTTGTAGGAAGAATGGTGCAATGTCATCAAGGTCAAGAGGTGTGTTCGTGCAGTAATAACCACTGGTAGAGTCCAAGAAGCTGGACCTCTGGGACACTAGTCTAGCATCCAAACAATGGGGCTCCCTCAGTAGGAGGCCTTTGACTGCCTATGAATGAAGCATGGAGCGGAAAATAACACACTGACATGTTTCATTAAGCTTGTTAAGGCTGCCTCACACATCCCTTTCGATCACACAAGTGCAATAATCCGACTAAACTGACCATTTGGTCAGGCTTATATATTTAGGAGAATAAGTAACCTATTTATTAATGTATTTCAGAAAAATCTGCAATAAGACTGAAATAATACGCAACGCAAAGCAAAGGTTTTATTCATCTAAATGAACAAACATAGTAAACAACCCCAAAAAGTAATTTTGCACATTCTATTTCGCCACAAAATGTGTTTTGTATTTTTTTTTTTTTTGGTATACTCAAAAATGTTTCCATGACAGAGATCCTTCTAAGCTCAAAGGTACAAAAAGTTTAGGTTGCAATGCGTTTTCCTTCTTGAAGAACATTTCCTATTTATTCTACATATAAATCTGAACGGCATTCCCCAAAATGCATCAGTATTCAAGAGAACTATCACAACTCCCCTGCAAGCAAGAAATGATCAAACCTCCAACTATATCCAGAAGCTCTGCAACTCAATATTTTCAAATGAAGAACAAATACATTTATTACTAGCTTTTCTCATCTACGCATGGACTGCAAGAAACAGGGACATATCTGCAATAAAATAACCCGCCCCTCCTTTCACCCCCCAAAAATCATGCTCCCTACAGTCCCTGGGAGAGCAGTAATGTCATTACCAATGACATAACCAACCTGTATCTATGTTGAAGGCGAGAAAAAGTGGCAGCTAACTAAATAAGTTATAATACGAGGATGAAAATTAAAATGCCATCGCTTCGAGCCAAGATGAAAGACAGAGTGTAAAAGAAAGGCTTTAGAAATAGATTGAGTTAGGGTGACTGAAATCACATCACTAAAGACTTGCCCTCTCGCAGCAAATTTGATCCCAAGCAATAACTGCAGTTTAAGAGATTTCTTGGTGGGTATTCGGTAAAATTCAAAAGCCCACTGTGACTATGGGGACAGGGCATGATTGAATTAGCGGGTAGAACAGGAAGCTGACCACCAGGGAGGCATACTGATCAGAGAGGGAGAGAAAAAGGGGATGGCTAGCTGTTCCACAACCATGCCTGGGGCTGAACGCAATGTCTCTGAGCAGGATCTGTAGCTAAAACATTTCTAAATCTGAGAACATTTTATACAGCCTTCAATATGGGAGTGCTCCGATAACTATATTGTGCACCGCAAAGTGTGAAAACATTGTCACATAAGTGTATTCAAGATTTGGGCCTAAATCTTGCGTCTAAATATGTTTCGTTTAGCTATTTCAAAGGACAGTCAGAGATCCTCCAACAGATGTTTGATTGAAGTCACTTATAAGCTCTTGAGATTAAACCAACGCAGGTGAGTTTTAAACACTTAGGAAGCTGAGATCCACTTAAGATATCAAAGCTTGTTTTAACTGTGTAGAAAGGAAAAATCCTTCCTTTTCCTTACATAAAAATAAAAAAACATGTCTAATTTGTAAAACACAATCGTTAGGGCTTTTACACCAGACTCTTTTGGTCACTGATTAACCGCATGCATTTTCATGACTCATCAGGGGATCCCAAGGGATATTTATGAATCACAGACTTTTCTAAATATTCCAGCGATATCAAAAGGTTTTAGAGATACGTATTCATATCTACACGACATGGTCAAATGTTTGTGGACACTTATTAAATCACAGCCATATAGGGGTCTTCCCCAAACCGTTACCGCCAAGTTGGAGGCACACAAACGTATAGGATGTCTTTGTACACTGTACACTAAGAGGCCTCACTGAAACTAAGAGGCCAAAACTTGTTCCAGCGTGACCAGCAAACCCACTGAATGAGCAGAAATCCCCATAGCCATGTTCCAAACTCTGGTAGAAAGACTTCCTGGAAGAGCAGAGGCAGATCTGGAATGGGACGGACCACAGGGACATGTGGGTGTGATGGGCAGGTGTCCGCATACTTTTGGCCTCATAGTGTATATCTTGCTTTTGAGAGGGCAACATGCCCCATCTCCTTTTTGCTTTAGATTTTAATTTGACTTTTAAGTATTAAATATATAGTTACAGTTACATATAGCTTATAAATAAAAAAAAAAGCACATATACGGTTCATATAGGTTTTTAAAGAACAGCTAAAGTCTCAAATTGTACTGCATATCCTGACATAATAGTGAAAGACTCAAAATGAGCTCAAAGACAAGATGGAGACCTCTGAACTCTGTGAACTTAAATGACTTAAAATGTATACGTAGTGATCAGCAGGAACTCATAATATACAGAGTTGAGTGAGGATGAAAGGTGAAGTGCACTGACTCGCCAGTCTAGGGGCCTGCGTAAGCTCCCTGTGAACCCTGGAGTCCTAAGTCCCCTTCTCTGATTTCTTTCTGACAAATTGTCTTATCGGACCTGCGGCCGATTGGGTGAATAAAAACATGACCCCGGCTGGGATCATCCTGACATTCACACAGGCATTTCGGGAACAACTGATGGGAAAGATAACGCGGATCAGTGCAGCCAGTGGAGTGGCTAACAAGCGGCCATTAGATGGTCTTTTCATGCAAGCTGCGGAAGGGTACTGACGGCCAGAAAGACGCTTGGAGGTAAATGCAGCAAAGTAACTTTTTCAGGTCTGCGTCATTGTTTGCCTTTAAGAGCCATGGCCTTTGTCCCGGGGACCTGGAGGGAGAGGAAGGTGAGGCAGGGAAGGCTGGAGATAAGTAATTCTGATTCATGCTCCACTACTCCTGCAGGAGCCAGTGGGGACAGAGGGACAGAGGAAAACAGAGAGCAGGAGAGCGAGAGACTCAGAGACACAGTGGCGGCTTTGTGACAGCAAGGCCCCCTGGTTAAGAGTGGAGAAAGAGAGCGAAAGAAAAAGGGAGCAGGTATCCATTGGTGGTGTAAGAAAAAAAAAAAAAGTCTCAGAAAGGTGGACATGCTTGGGAAGATTCAAAGTGTACTTTGAGGATACTAAGATTGTTGGCAAAGAGACCTGAGCACTCAGCGCTAGAAAGAGATAGAGAAGGTCAAAGGAAAAGGGGTGGGCAGAATGGAGGGGTGAAGGTACCAGGTCCGGCTAAATATGTGAGCCTAAGTTGTATGCAAGCAATTTCTTTTTTGACGGTTTGTCAGATGGAGATAAAAGAGAGAGTAGATTTGCACTACTTCCCGCTCTGTTCACTGAACAGATAGTCACACCTTCACAATCCACAAGGGCTCACGCATCCAGTTGTCACTCTTTATCCAGAGGCAGGATGCAATGAAAATACAACTTAGAAACTAATGCACTGTACATGGATAAGTATCACTTTATGCATTATGCTGCCTTAATAACTGTGTAGTTACTGTGTGAAAAGGTGAAACATTAAAAACTGCTCAAATGTTATCCTACCAGGTATCAATGGCTCACACTGATACCACTATCTGAGCACAATTATGATCATCCGAGGGGAATGGCATATCATGCGTTACCAGTGATGGATTTCAACCCAAGCAAGTATTGTGTGTTTTCAAAGTTAAATCAATCACTTTATAAACCTGTTATTGCATGCAGACTTCTT
Organism: Chrysichthys thysi; assembly: GCA_030068315.1. Classification (NCBI taxonomy): domain Eukaryota; kingdom Metazoa; phylum Chordata; class Actinopteri; order Siluriformes; family Claroteidae; genus Chrysichthys; species Chrysichthys thysi. The sequence continues at coordinate 12,530,660 of JAQLOM010000038.1, read as the reverse complement.
TGGCAGTGAAAGCAACTGACTGAGAGACAAAGATCGATCACACGCACAGGGGGATCTCTGGAAGCCATGACGGGAGGCCACGCTGGGAGAGGTCATGTCAGACATCGGCCCCCACAGTGGGCTGAACCTCCTCCGCTGTGGCTGTCACCACCCCCCTGTGGCGCTCGTCCCACTCTGACCAACCCCACCAGTCCTCATCAGTGGGGGGGTGGGGGGGGTGGTGGTAGTGAGGGGACTCATCTCTCATCACCCCATGTCTGTCTGACTGCAGGTCTCATCCATCCCTGATCTTGTCAGGATTGTCTGCTTCACGCTCTCTTATGGCTGATTTATAGTTTGAATAGCCTTGAATGCACAAGAATGATCTTGTCATATTATTGTTCGATTGCTTTGTTAAATCCCACTGGAGTCAGTGTCTTTTGAGATTCAGAATGTTTTCATTGTGAACTGGAGGCTATTAAATACTGGATCCTTATAAAATTATGCCTATTCCTGTCATGATGGGAATTTGAGTGTCTGGTAAGGTGATTGAGCAGTCGGTCAGAATAAATGCATCCTTTGCTGTGGAATGTGCTGCAAAAAGTTTTTATATTTAGCCTGGTCTTTGTTTTTAAAAACAAAATCTATTACCTATTACACCTTTAACAGTAAAATACTAAGCGATAACGGTGATCATACACATTCAGCGAGATAATTTATTTGCTCAGTGTAATTTATGAACTCCCAAAGCTTTCATGGGTAATTTATAAGCTTTATCAGAATACGCAGTAAATTTACTCCAATCACAGTCAGTTTCGCTCTATGCTAGATAACACTTGACCTCTCTCTCTGAAAAGAGTCAAAGTTTCTCGAAATCTCTCAACCTTCAAAAAGAGCAAAAGCAAATAAATAACTAAACTATTCTGCCGTTTTCCTGTGTAATTAATATAACGACAGCAGCAATTACTCATATATATATATTGACATCTTCGTTTTGATTCAGATCTTCCCATCTTTCATTCCTTGGGAATTCCCACAGTATATAAGCATCGGTATGACACAAAGAGGAGACCTAGTGAGGAGGTGCACATTCTCTTCCCACACTGCCTTTTACCCCTGGAGATTGCCAGATCCCCCACATCAACCATAGTTCCCCCCTCCCTCCTGCTCTCCTTCATTTCTGGTTCATTGTGGTCTGATTTAATTAAAGTCCCCAGCAGCACCATCCTGGGCCTCCGCCCCACCAGGGTACGACCCCTCACTGGACTGTAGGGAGTACCTTACTGTGCACACACATACAATATTCTCACACTTGACTATTACGTTCTGACTATCCTTCCTGAGCAGTACGGAGTCTATATACATGCAGTCTTCTCACCTCCACTATTCCATATTTATATGAGAACTAGAAGTGTTATACTAACACTTTTCACATGGACAACAATAATATAGTACCAGGTCCAAATCTTACGTTTACAAATAATCATCATACTTGGTGTATTAGGACTCTTAACATCCCTTCAGAGTAACTGTAATCTTATTTCGTGCAGTCTGTCACATGTTGAATCATAACCATGGTTTTGTTATTCCCTATCACGTATGTTTAATTGGTTAATTGCACCAGGATTTCAACATCATTCATGCACATTGTGATTCGTATCTGTTTGTATTATCCATCAACATTTTTAATCCTGCCTTGACAGCTGTTAGATAATGTATGATGGATGTATAGGGAGACAATAGCAATTAATTTTTTGATGATCTTGCTGCTGGATGGGGGCTGCATTGTGTTTTACAGAACGGGGGGGTGGGTGACATCCCAGACATGTTGCCACGGTGATAAGGTAGTGCCCGCCGCCGTCGGGTCTCGGACATGGAGCCATGGAGACTGGATAGTGACACAATTGGAGACTGCAGACTGGATACTGACACACTTAGGGATAAGAATAGAGAAACAGCATTTAGCTCGAGTTTGCTAGCTTCCAAAACAATTCGCATTATACTTGGCTCTTATTTGGTCCTGGTCCCATCTTGGTCCTGGAAAGACAACACTTCATTCCACCATGTCCATGTTTATGAATGGGATGGCAATAATCATTGGCCTAATTATTATTATTATTATTATTATTATTATTATTAATAATAATAATACTAACCTGATTTATGTATTCTCGCCACTGATTGTAAACATAAATAAATAAATAAACAAACAAACAAATAAATAAATAATCCTTTTACAGCTCTTTTCTATTTACCTTACTACTTCAGTATCCTGTGTAACATTCTGTTCCTCAGCTAGCCATCAGGACAAAAGTATCCGCCTCAAGATTTGATTATTTATTTAAACACAGGATCCGACATCATGTGAAATAACCTTCTCTCTTTTTAAAATACTACACAATTCTGGTCCCATTTGACAGATTCTTTATTATTTTTACATTACATATGAAAATAAATAGAATAAATATTATTAAGAACATCGATATCAAGCAACGTTTCAGTTCCAGTTATAAACCTTTGCTTCACTTATAGCAGAAGCATACTGTAGTAATTCGTTGAACCGTTTCTTTTCACAATAGCCTGTGCATCTGTAGCTATCTGCGGTTCATTTGGATATCTGTGTGTATTTATTTAGATACATCAGTCTTGGGCTGTAACATAATTCTGAAGCTTATCTGGGGAAATAAGATGCAGAACGGCTATAGAGAGTCATGATTTGGAGACCTGCTGTGAGAGGTCAAAAGTCTGATCAACCTTAGTGTCAGAGTGTCCATTGTCTGCATGGCACTGGTGTAAGTTATAGGTGTCTCCATAGAGACAAGCAAGGGGCGACTGAGTGGCGGCAACACAAGCCAGTTAGCACAACTAAGAACTGTACACAGTGCTGAATATACTTTCTTGGCTCAAGTGCAGTTTGGCCCTGTTGGTAAAGCCAGTCATTAATCCAAGGATTTGTGCCAAAAAGAGTTTGGGTTACTATATTTAGTTTCCAGAGCAAACATAAAAAAAAATAATATCAATCCTAATTTACTTTGTAAAAGCATGCAAGCATTTAATAATTTGCTGGCTTTTTATTTAAGCTAAGACAAGGCTAACATTTGTCTGTCAGGTAAGCAGACAGGCATGGGAGCTTTAATAAAGCAGGCAGGCAAACTAAATTCAAAACATGATCAAAATTGGAAAGTCAAAAACTAAGTTAAGTTTAAAAGATCAGACAAAAATATATATCAAATGCTGTGGCAAGAGACATGATCAAAGTACAAATAAAGCCCAAAAACCAGAGTGACCTTGAAAATAAACTAAAGGCTTGGAAAAAAGCTTTAAAAGAAGTGAGCAGGTCCTTAAAAGCAGTGAGCTGTGAGTACAAACTACAACCCCGATTCCAAAAAAGTTGGGACAAAGTACAAATTGTAAGTAAAAACAGAATGCAATGATGTGGAAGTGTCAAAATTCCATACTTTATTTAGAATAGAACATAGATGACATATCAAA